>UESW01005079.1:120406-162467 GCA_900491605.1 Calamus simplicifolius | reverse complement strand
TATTCTTAGGATCAGACTGATTTCCTAGGATCAGGCCGATCTAATTAGAATATTCTAGGATTAGGCTGATTTCCTAGGATCGGGCTGATCTTGTAAGATTAGGTTGATTTCCTAAGATCAAGCTGATCTAATTAGAATATTTCATAAATCATGAGATTTACCTAATTAGAATATTTCATAAATCATGGGATCTACCTAATTAGAATATTCCATAAATCATGGGATTAGCCTAGTCAGTTTCTTTTTTTCTTAGTAGCTAGGTTTTGTATATAACTAACCTTTTGCGCATTACACAAAACAGAGTGAGAAAAAATTATTCTTTAATTTTTGACAGATGTGCTAAGGCCTTAAAGAATCAAGGTGGAGATTGTTGAGCATGGTGTGGTGCTACCAAGGCCCAGGTTGGGCTAACTTATATTGAGCTGGGTGTGGGTTCAAGGGTTGAGATTAAATCAAGTCACGGATGTACATGGGCTTGGGGGTTATTTTAATCTTATTGGGTTAGTTCATGGAAATTTTTGTTGAGTTTGGGTCAAGCTCATTTGGTCAACTTTTTAAACCCTGATTTTTAGGATTTGATGAATAAGGAACATATTTTTTTCTTGCAATCTTCTCTCATCACGGAGCTACAGCTCTATCTCTTCTTCCTTCCTTCTCCCTACTCTCCATCATCCTATTCTCGACCACGCTGAAGGGATTCGTGATCCAGCGAGGAGAGGCTAACATGCGGCTTCGTTAATCCAGAAGGAGTGAGGTGATTGCATGGCCATCCTCCCAAGAACTGCAAGAGACCTCCTCCCAGGCTTCTCGCGTGAAGGGATCCAACGAAAGAAGAAAAAAAAATCAAGAAAAGGGGGCAAGAGTCAAAGGGTGGGCACCTTACCACTGCACTATTTTGATAATTAGCAAGAAGGGTAAAAGCTCAGGATATTTCTTCAACAACTAAATTTCACTGTTCAACTTCAAACACTTAGGTGACTCTTTTGTGTTACTCAAGCACTATCCCAAAAAAAAGAAAAAAAAGAATTAAGAAAACTCATCTCCTACGTTAGAATCCAAGTGCTAATCAATGAACTATCCATAGTTTGATTAAAAGATTAGATGCTTAGAATCGGCATGTGAAGTATACTATTATACATAACCAGTTGCAACCGGTTAATCATATGCTTGAACTGGCCGAGGAGATCTATGAATGGTAGGCAAGGTGTGCAAGTACTTTTATAAAGAAATTTAAATCTAAAGTAAAGAATCAAATCTTCATCTATTAGTTAATTTTGTAATGATAGGGGCATTATCATCATTACCTTAAATAATGCCAATACTAATCTAAGTTTAGCCAACAATTAGGATTGGACCGTCATTTGTATTGCACTAAGAAAAGAAAAGTTCATTTTAAAAATATAAAGAGTCTTGTTATAAGGAATCAAATTCAGTGCCTTGCTCTACCAAGTCCACTTATCCCATCAACTTGACACACCATGACAACTTGGTTCTATTAATTAAATCATGCTTAATTCATGCTCAAATTCGGTTCCCTGCTCCATCAAATCTACTTGCCGCAAAAACTTGACCACCATCACTTATCAGAGCTGTCAATTTCAATGCTTTTATAACTTTGAGAGGAGCCACTAATTCTGATCCTTCTACCATTGGAGTCAAATTAAGAAAAGCTCCTGATATACAAGTCAAAACCCAATTTAACTTAAAAATTCGAGTTGCTAAATTTTAGGCCTGATCTTGATAGAGATATAGACTAAAAGATATGCTTTATGTTATATCTTTACATTTTAATGAGAATTCATTTTGAGCAATGTGTGCCATTTACTATATATATGCATGTGTCTAGTATTTACAAAGAGTATTTGATCTAGTGTGTAGAGTACGGCTTACACACAGAAGACTAGATCATCGGTTCTTTTGGAATACAAGTTTATTATTCACAGTTTTAGATGGAATTGGACACACCATCAGTAGAACTGTAGCACAAATTTTTAGTAGGTCTGTCTTGACTACGGGGAATGTTTATTCTAACTATTTGTGCTAGTACACTTTGTGTGTATTGAACTGGACCCAGTTGAGTTAATTATTTTATACTGACTTTATAAAATAATTTAAAACTCATGAATATTATGATTACTTATGCTCTTAATCCGAATTCTATTTCTAGACACGTGTATGTAGTGATTATTGCTTTGATTACACATAGAGTGAGATTCTATATGAGTCAATAAACTCAGTGGGTTGGGCAATAACATTATATATATGGTGAATATTAATAGTTGAAGGAATCCACGTCCTGTTAATTTGGATTGATGATATCCCCTTGAGAAAGCTTATAAGTTTTGATTGTATCAAATCTTGCAAGTGGATTTTGAATCCGATACATCAAATAAGTTAAGTGGATAAGTCTCAAGGATAATAACAGCCAATTAAATTATATTGTCAGTAATTAAATTTAATTGGTGGATATCTGTAATCTTAACGTGGGGAGATAATAAGTATTTAATATTAAGGCTCAAAAATATAAATTCGAATATGATTAGGAGTACAATTATAATTCTTTAGTGGAATGAATTGTAATTTACGTAATTGAATCCTAACCCGGGATAGGATTGGAAGATTTAATTACGTGGGAAGTCCTTTTCATATTTGCCTATTGGTCCCTGTTGTAGCCCTATAAATACCCTCTCAGTTGGTTGCTAGGGTTAACATTTTTGAGAAAAAAGAAAAACAAGAAACCCTAGGTCGGCCGAGAGATCCCACCATCTTGTGAGAGAAGGAAGGTATTTTCGGGAATACGGCGGAAGGCTAAAAGGTTGAGGTCGAGCAATCGAATCAAAGTGTTCCAAAGTTCAAATCTGAAGGTATGATCTTATACTCATAGATTAGAACGGTAAAAGTTTTTTGTATTACTCATATACGCTATAGCCGTGATCTTGGGGTATTCCGCGCTCCCCAACAGTGGTATCAGAGCCACGGCTGATACTGTATATGAATAATGCGGCCATGTTCTCCATTAATCGGAATATGCATGCGTGGGATGGATCGTGCTTGCTGCTAACGTTGTTTTGCAGGTTTCTATCCTGTTATTATGGTCACATGAATGTATGTGTTTTGATTTAATATTGCTTAGATCTGTTTTGTGAACTCCGGTTTAAGGAGGCGTAGGATCATTGTAATATTTCATAGCATGTATGCTCCGGTTTTTTGAGAGCTTTGTGATTGTAAATACGTAGCATGTGAACTCCTATATGGAGGCATAGGATTTTTGTAATCTGGTGCGGCTCTATGGAGGAAGAAGACCTGCTGCATGTTGCAGGATATGATTCTAAGGAGAATCGATTGAAGATAAGATTCTAAGGAGAATCCGTTGCAGATAGGATTCTAAGGAGAATCCATTGTATGATAGGATTCTAAGGAGAATCCGTTGCATGATGGATTCTAAGCAGAATCTGTTGTAGATAGGATTCTAAGGAGAATCCGTTGCATATCACGATTCTAAAGGAAAATCCAAAGCGCGAAGGGATCGGAAGGAGCTGGGGGCGCAGCCCCCAGACCCCCGTATGCGAAGCGGCAAATCGTCGAGCAAAGTAGCAATCATGGTGCAACAGGATCTTCATCTGCGTGGAAAATTTTGACCATAATAACAGGGATTTTATTTATCTTGTTTATATTGGTTATGTTGCATACTTGCTTGATTGTTTATCCTTTTGTTCTTATGTCTATAACTAGGAGAACATGGTTAATTGGATAATCACTTGCTGTTTGTGTTTTGAATTTATAAGATAATCAAACACAAGTTTTATAACCCTCAAAATATTGTTTAAATAACTAAGTGGGAGAGGGAATTAATCACATTTAAATCCCATGGTCCCATCACTTGTTTATTGGTGAGGTAGTTAATTTCACGTGTTAGCATTAGTGCTTTCCTCCCCATAGGATGAAATTGATTGCCAGCTCACCAAGAATAATCCCTAGTAGTTGTTAATGTTGGATTACCTCTCCATCTGAGGGATCCACCATGGGACAATGGATCTAGGATTGAGTGATGGTATACACTTAGGTATAAATATTGGTATCCTCCCATCGGAGTCACTACAAATATTTATATGACCAAAGTTAGCCAGCTAATTAATTTTACTTGGTATGTTACCTTTTACCTAGATAGTAAAATTAATAGGTTTTATCTGTCTAGATAAATGATGAGTAGTAGACGTCCTCCCATCGAGGCATACTATTCAAAATGTACTAGGCTGCTGGCAAATTCTTTTATTATGTAGTGGTTGAGGGGCCCTACTTATAATTTTGAATTTAAAGTTTATTGCTCATTATATCTTATTTGATGTATGAATGATTCTCAGGATTAAAATGTCTTCTTTCAATCCACTTGCTGTGATACTCAAAGAAAACAAATTGACTGGTCCTAATTACATTGATTGGAAAAGAAACCTGGATATAGTGTTAACTGCAGAAGGGTACAAGTATGTGCTCACTCAGGTCTGTCCCGCAGAGCCCGGTGAAGGGGCTTCAGATGAGGAGTCCCAAGCTTACCGTAAGTGGGTTAAGGCTGATGAGATGGCGCGGTGTTACATATTGGCATCTATGTCAAATGTTCTGCAACATCAGCATCAATCTATGCCCTCTGCCTATGACATGATGTTCAACCTCAAAGAAATGTTTGGGGATCAGAGTCGTGCAGCTAGGCAGACTGCGATGAAAGAACTGATGAACACTAATATGGCTGAAGGAACTCCTGTCAGGGATCATGTTCTAAAGATGATTAGTCTTCTGAATGAACTGGAGATCCTTGGAGCGGAGATGGATGGGGAAACCCAGGTTGATATCATTCTCCAGTCCCTACCTGATTCTTTTAAGCAGTTCTGCCTAAATTACACCATGAACAAAATGAATTTTTCACTGGCAGAGCTACTTAAAGAACTTCAGGTAGCAGAGAGTTTCATTAAGAAGCCTGCAGTTGCTATGGTTACTGAAAAAGGTTCTTCTTCGAAGTCTCATGCTAAGAAGAAGAAAAAGGTTCAGAAAAAGAAACAGCATCAGGCCCCACAGCCCAATGGGGAAATAAAAAAGAAGGGAAAGTGCTTCGTCTGCAAGCAGCCAGGTCACTGGAAGCAGCAATGTCCAGTTTGGCTTGCCAGGAAACAGGCTAGAGGTATATCTCATTCACTTGTAGTTGAAACTTGTTTAGTGCTGTTATCTACCAGTGGCTGGTGTGTAGATACGGGAGCCACTAATCATGTTTGCAATTCTTTGCAGGGGTTCCAGCAGACCCGGCAGCTAAGTGATGGGGAGATTTACATATTTCTGGGAGATGGCACGAGAGTGTCAGTAGTTGCAGTGGGAGATTTTAGCTTTTCTTTTAGTAGAAATAGAATTTTAATATTAAAAGACTATTTTTTTGTACCTTCAATTAGAAGGAATTTAATTTCAGTTTCTAAGTTGGTTGATGATGGATATTCAGTTTATTTTAATGACTCCGTTGTTATTAAGAAAAATAAACATTTTATCTGTTCTGGTACATTGGTGGATGGTCTTTATATTATTAATCCTGTTTCTCCTACTGTGCAACTAAATGAAGTGAATAACAATAATAGACCATGTAAGAGAAAACATCCTTCTGAAATGAATCAAACTTATCTTTGGCACTTGCGCCTAGGTCATATAAATCTAAGACGGATTTCTAGACTGGTTCAAGATGGACCATTAGGTTCATTGGAAGTAGAGGCACTACCGGTCTGTGAATCTTGCTTAGAAGGAAAAATGACCAAGCGGCCATTCTCGGCCAAAGGCAATAGAGCTAAGGAGATATTAGAATTGGTTCACTCTGATTTGTGTGGCCCAATGAACATCCAAGCTAGAGGTGGTTTTGAGTACTTTGTCACTTTTATTGATGATTACTCAAGATATGGGTATATTTATCTGATGCGCCGTAAGTCTGAATGCTTTGAAAAATTTAAAATTTTTAAGGCAGAAACGGAGAACCGTCATGGTAAAAATATCAAGACACTACGATCCGATCGTGGTGGCGAGTACCTCTTAGGGGAGTTCACAGATTACTTATTAGATGCTGGGATTGAATCCCAGTTGTCTGCACCTAGTACGCCACAGCAGAATGGTGTAGCTGAAAGAAGGAATAGGACTCTTATGGATATGGTTAGATCTATGATGAGTTATTCAGACTTACCTATTTCGTTTTGGGGATATGCATTAGAGACAGCTGCATATATTCTTAACTTGGTACCATCTAAGTCAGTACCTAAGACACCCACAGAACTGTGGACTGGGCGCAAGCCTAGTCTAAGACATGTTCGGGTTTGGGGTTGTCCAGCACATGTACTAAAAGGTAAACCAGATAAGTTGGAATCAAGGACAGATGTATGCTTCTTTGTTGGATATCCTAAAGGAACAAAAGGTGGTTTATTTTATTGTCCTAAGGATCAGAAGGTCATTGTTAGCACCAATGCCCGATTCTTGGAGGAGGACTATATTATAGACCACAAACCCAGAAGTAAAATTGCTCTAGAAGAGTTGAGAGGCGATAAAACTAGACTGGCTCCTTTAATACCAATAGTACAAGCAGAAACACCACAAGAAAGTAGGTTCCCAAACTTCCCAATAACTATTCGTAGTGGGAGAAGTATAGTAACACGAACTGACCCTGAACTGATACAAAAGGATACCATTAATGCACCAGTTTCAGAACCAGTGCAGGTTGATGGAGCACAAGGATCAGAGTCAGATCGTATTACTACAAGCACATACAATCAGGTTGTGCCTCGTCGTAGTGGGAGGGTTGTAAATACACCTAAACGGTATATGTTCCTTGGAGAGTCATATGACAGAATCTCTGATGAACTGGATACTGAACCCAGTAGCTACAATGAAGCATTACAGGATAAAGATGCAACTCTTTGGCAAATGCTATGAAATCAGAGATAGAGTCTATGCACTTTAATCAGGTCTGGGATCTTGTAGAACCACCCGAGGGAGTAAAACCCATCGGATGCAAGTGGATCTATAAGAAGAAGAGAGGAGCAGACGGGAAGGTGGAAACCTTCAAGGCTAGGCTAGTTGCAAAAGGTTTTACTCAGAAAGAAGGGATCGACTATGAGGAAACCTTTTCACCAGTAGCTATGCTTAAGTCTATCCGGATTCTCTTATCCATTGCAGCTCATTTCGATTACGAAGTTTGGCAAATGGATGTCAAGACAGCTTTCCTTAATGGAAATCTTGACGAGTGCATTTACATGATGCAACCAGACGGTTTTATAGTAAAAGGCCAGGAGCACTTGGTGTGCAAGCTTAAGAGGTCCATTTATGGACTTAAGCAGGCATCTAGATCTTGGAATACTCGTTTTGATCAAGCTATTAAATCTTATGGTTTTGATCAAAGTCCTGACGAGTCATGTGTGTACAAGAAGCGTGATGGAAAAACTTTGGTGTTTCTGGTGCTATATGTGGATGACATCTTACTTATTGGAAACGATATGGGAGTGTTATCTTCGGTCAAGGTATGGTTATCTGGACAATTTGATATGAAGGACTTGGGAGAAGCAAGTCACATCCTAGGGATCAAGCTTTTGCGAGATCGCAAGCAAAGGATGATATGCTTATCTCAAGCCACTTATATCGATAAAATTCTCACCCGTTTTGGTATGCATAATTCCAAGAAAGGATTTCTTCCTTTCAGGCATGGAATTTCTCTATCTAAGGATCAGTGTCCTAAGACACCTGAAGAGATAGAAAGTATGAAGGCAGTTCCTTATGCTTCTGCAGTAGGAAGCCTAATGTATGCTATGCTATGTACTAGACCTGATATCTGTTTTGCCGTAGGCATGGTTAGCAGATTTCAGTCTAACCCTGGGCGAGAACATTGGACTGCAGTAAAACATATAATTAAGTACCTGAAAAGGACTAAAGATTATATGTTAGTTTACCAAGCAGATAGTCTTGTGCCTATAGGATATACAGATTCGGACTTCCAATCAGATAATGAATCTAGGAAATCAACCTCGGGATATGTGTTCACTTTGGGTGGTGGAGCAATTAGCTGGAGGAGTGTGAAGCAAACTTGTGTTGCTGACTCTACCATGGAAGCTGAGTATGTGGCTGCATCTGAGGCTGCAAAAGAGGCTGTTTGGCTAAGAAACTTTCTTTTGGATCTTAGTGTGATACCTTCAGTGCAATTACCTATTACACTTTATTGTGATAATAGTGGGGCAGTTGCTAATTCGAAGGAACCCAGGACCCATAAGAAATCTAAACACATTGAGCGTAAGTATCACCTGATACGTGACATCGTGCAAAGAGGTGACGTGCTGGTGACCAAGGTTACATCTGAGGACAACCTGGCAGACCCTTTTACAAAGAGTTTAACTTCAAAAGTTTTTGATAGACATGTAGAGGGCATGGGAGTTAGATGTGTACAAGCATTGCTTTGAGTCTAAGTGGGAGATTGATAGAGATATAGACTAAAAGATATGCTTTATGTTATGTCTTTACATTTTAATGAGAATTCATTTTGAGCAATGTGTGCCATTTACTATATATGTGCATGTGTCTAGTATTTACAAAGAGTATTTGATCTAGTGTGTAGAGTACGGCTTACACACAGAAGACTAGATCATCGGTTCTTTTGGAATACAAGTTTATTGTTCACAGTTTTAGATGGAATTGGACACACCATCAGTAGAACTGTAGCACAAATTTTTAGTAGGTCTGTCTTGACTACGGGGAATGGTTTATTCTAACTATTTGTGCTAGTACACTTTGTGTGTATTGAACAGGACCCAGTTGAGTTAATTATTTTATACTGACTTTATAAAATAATTTAAAACTCATGAATATTATGATTACTTATGCTCTTAATCCGAATTCTATTTCTAGACACGTGTATGTAGTGATTATTGCTTTGATTACACATAGAGTGAGATTCTATATGAGTCAATAAACTCAGTGGGTTGGGCAATAACATTATATATATGGTGAATATTAATAGTTGAAGGAATCCACGTCCTGTTAATTTGGATTGATGATATCCCCTTGAGAAAGCTTATAAGTTTTGATTGTATCAAATCTTGCAAGTGGATTTTGAATCCGATACATCAAATAAGTTAAGTGGATAAGTCTCAAGGATAATAACAGCCAATTAAATTATATTGTCAGTAATTAAATTTAATTGGTGGATATCTGTAATCTTAACGTGGGGAGATAATAAGTATTTAATATTAAGGCTCGAAAATATAAATTCGAATATGATTAGGAGTACAATTATAATTCTTTAGTGGAATGAATTGTAATTTACGTAATTGAATCCTAACCCGGGATAGGATTGGGAGATTTAATTACGTGGGAAGTCCTTTTCATATTTGCCTATTGGTCCCTGTTGTAGCCCTATAAATACCCTCTCAGTTGGTTGCTAGGGTTAACGTTTTTGAGGAAAAAGAAAAACAAGAAACCCTAGGTCGGCCGAGAGATCCCACCATCTTGTGAGAGAAGGAAGGTATTTTCGGGAATACGGCGGAAGGCTAAAAGGTTGAGGTCGAGCAATCGAATCAAAGTGTTCCAAAGTTCAAATCTGAAGGTATGATCTTATACTCATAGATTAGAACGGTAAAAGTTTTTTGTATTACTCATATACGTATAGCCGTGATCTTGGGGGTATTCCATGCTCCCCAACAGATCTATCTCCCACTAAGTATTTAATGTTAAGACTAAGCATTGATCCTTAACATGCTTTGGATTTATATCCCAAAACCAGGATTAAATCATGCATGTCTTCACTCTCATTCTTCTCAGACCAACCGAGCCAACTCAAAATAAGAGTGGCAATTATTACAACGCAAATTTACAAGCTTATGTGCTGGCTTACAAAGAATATAGCATTCATTCAAACATCATTAGATTATAAAGCAATGTTTAGGTTATTATATTCCACATTCCACCGAACAAATCATTGGCTCCTCTCTACGTATCTAACATGGTCATTAATGATTGCACATGTCTAATTATTGATGGAAGCCATTATAAAATAATATGTAGAGAGAGAATCTCTCGATGTAGTTTGGAGCTCCTCTCCCAAAGTGACCACTGAGTAGGCGTTGAGTGAAGAGGTGAGGAAAGAGAGGAGGTGCATGCATGATGAGAGCCATGTGTCCAAAGGAATCCAATCGTAAGCAACCTTCGTCTCTTTCCACCATCTCTATGCTCCGTTCAGTACTGATGATCGATTCCTCCATGTGCTCCCCAGCGAACGTTCCTTGACTTTGTTTCCCTTCCCCTTTTGCCACTACATTCCCATATATAAAACCACCAATAGTCTAATATTTCTACGACTCCCATTCCCATAATCCCATCTTAGAGACACTGAAGAGCCTCCATTGGCATGGCTTTCCAATGTATTATTCAGAGGTCCCAAGGTCACTATCGGAGGCTGCGGAATGAGGCTGAGAAGACCGCGAGTTCTCGAAGGCGATGGCTGCGGAAGGTGAAGGGCAAGGCGATATCCTTCCGGATATCGCGCTGGAAGAGATTGAGATGGATGAGGTTCATCGTGGCGCCAAGAAGGGTTGCAGAATTATATGCTGAGGTTGCGAAAACAATAAGCACGGATGCAGTACTCCATCCTACCATCGTCTTCTCTTTCCAGTGGGGACTGCCGGTGCTCTCGCATCCTTCGATTGGCTTTAGAAAGAGGGCAGTCTCTCTGCATGGAAATCTCTCTTCCTCATAAGGTTCATCTCTCTTTATAAACTATAAACTTCAGCAAGATGAATCAATACTTTATTTGTTTACATAAACTTAAGAAGGTAGTGTTTGATAGGAAAAAATATTATTCATAGATAATATATATGAGATAGAGTTTATCCCCTGGTTATCCCTAGGAATATTCTTTGGCTATCCCATTGATCATATCAAATGCAAAAAGGTAAATCCATAGAATAATTTTTTTTTACTCTTATTATTTGGAGGGAAAACCAGCTATTCCTGCATTTTCTAGGGAATAAATTGAGGGGATAACCCATGGTTAATCATGGTTAACTATAAATTATTCATCTGATTAACTTTATTTTCAGCTATCCTTTAGGTAGTATTTGATAGCCCAAAGCTATCTCTGGATAAATATACAGGATAGCATTTATCCAGGGGATAGCTGAGGGAATAAGCACCTTTTTAAAATTACAAGTCTGCCATCAGGGATAACTTTAGTTGTTCATAGGTTCCCTAGGGAATAAGTTCAGTGGATAACCCATGGTTAAACATGGGTTATCCCCTCTGGTTAAATTTTTTCAGACATATCCCCTCTAGCTATAGCATTTGGGAATAAGGAGGATATCTCATGGATATCCTTCCTTATCCTCCATATCAAACACTGCCTTATAGTTATGGCTTTAAAATAAGAGTAAATATTCATGAAATATCTCCTCTTATTTTCTATTTCAAACACTACCTAAAGCTCATCGAACTTTAGGTGAGTTCTCGCATTAACACAAACTTATTGTGCCAGATTTCAGCTACCGGTTTTGCCTTGCGAGTTGGGACTAAGAAGGCAATGGAGAAGAAGAAATCCGAGTCCGCGTACAATCATCCAGTAGAGATCAGTTTGGAGGAGGTGGAGATGTCGTGAATATTTGAAATTCACCAGATTCGGAAACAGAAACAGAGATGGGACCTTCGTCTTAGAATCCATCCCCAAAATCTGATTGTTGTATCCAAATATAAATTTTCTTTCTGTCGTTATTAAATATACGTTTTCCAAAAATTGATCTTTTATTGTGGGATAAATGATGTGTATATATTAGCTTCATATCATATTATATTTGATTATATATACAAGGCACATGTAATTATGTAAAGTTGAATCTTTTATTGTGCTTTAAAATGTTATAAGGTTTATACTTTTAAATTTAAGCCTTCCAATGCATTTTAAATATCCATGCGTTTGTCATAGATTTTTGAACTTTAATTTTTTTATAAAAATATAATTGAATCCAAGGTTGACGGTTGATATTGGAAAAACAATCAAGAATTTCCAACGATAGAGGGAGAATTGCAAGGGTATGCATGGGGCGGGAAAAGAGAATATACCTTCTATTCCAAATCGATCTCATTGCCATCCTTAATCAAGACTAGTTAAAACTTTGAACAAATCTAATATGTATGATTTTCATATTATTCAAGGGTTTTCTATCTCATGCTTCGTATGAAATTTGAAATAATCCTTTCGAACTGCCTGCCTATATTAGTTTATTTACAATTAGTTATATTGCTTATAACTTATTGCAATTTATTTCTTTACCATCACATCTTTCAGATTTCAATGGAGACAACGCTTCTCTTCTTCTATGCCTATTCTTTGTCCCTCTGCTGAATTATTCAAGCTCATTATCCATCTCTTGTAGCCCTTCTCTTTGATCTTAGCCATCATCCATTCTCCTCCTTTATGCTCACGCTAAGTGTAACTCTTCGAGACCACTTGCTAGTCCAATTAATCTGTAAGTGAAGCAAAACTAATGTGGCCTTAAAAACTTGAATGTAAAAGTTAATTGGTAGCAAAGAAACTTGAGTTATAAGCACTTTAACTTTTCTTTATTTTGGGGTATTACAATCTTCGTGCGTTATGAAGCAATGTTCTTATTACATGCTATAAACTAGCTAGAATTTACATTCTAAACCAAATCATTAATGCTACCAGGGTAGCTCCATATCATGGCAGGACTCAACCACTATTCCATGGGTAGCCTTTTTCTCCTATCCACTAATTTCTGTATACCCAAATTGACTCTGATACCATTTGTAATGCCTTAAGTCCATCTGCTAGTTTAATTAACTTATTAATGCATCAAAATCATGTGGATCATGTGGCCTTAAAGACTCGAGTGCAAGTTAATTACACTATAATAAAATACCATTTTAACGACCCTTTTTTTTTGACGTTAGGGGAAAGCGTCGGGAATCACCGCGGGTCTGCCGACGCTTATAAGCAGCATTGGCAAGAAAAAATACTTTGCAGAAAAAATACTTTAACGACACTTATAAGCATCGGGATCCATCACCTAGTTCTTTTAGCCCGTCCAACTGCCCAGATTTCTTCCCCGATCTTCTTCCCGCCCAAAACTTCTCACATCTTCCCCCCTCCCCCCCTCGCCCCACCTGCAGATCTTCTTCCCACCTCCCGCCTCCGCTCAGATCCTCCCTCCCCCCGCCCCCACAACAATCTTCAATCTTCTTCCCACTGCCTTTGCCCATATCCTCTCCCCCCCCCCCCCCCAAAACACATTCTCCCACCCAGATCTTCTTCCCACCTCCCCCCATATCCTCTCCCCCCCCCCCCAAAACCACAATCTTCTTCCCAACACCTCCTGCCCAGATCTTCCCACCCCTACACCCACAATATTCTCCCGTGGCCCCCCCAACGCCAAAAATCTTCTTCCGTGCCCCCTAACCCATAGAGCTTCTAATCTCTTCCCTCCACCCCCTCTTCGATCTTCTCCGAGTTTGGACATGGAACGACAACAAGTTTCCACTGCAATGCAACCCACCATCTTTTTCTCGCTAGCTCTCTTTTCTCGCTTTATGACTGTGTGGGAGCCACTGATGGCTCATCGCCTTGGAAGCTTGCGCTCGCTCGCATGCTTGCGCCAACCACCCCGCGTTCTCCCCCTCTGATCTCCCGGTAGATGCCCTGATCCTCCCTTCGATCTTTTTTTTTCTCTTTCATTCACTTGCTTTGGTTGGTTGCTGGTTTCCATCAGCGCCTTCGAGATCTCTCTCCAATCTTGATTTTGTTGCAAGTTAAAGGATAGTTGGGGCGTCCGGTGACTTATTTCTTTTGGTAAGCTTCAGATCCATGATTTTTTTTTTCTTCTCTGAGTGTTTGTGTGTTTTTTTTCATGTGCATTGGATTTGAAGTTTGGATGTTGTTGATCAAGCTCTAGACTGACCAAGGTGTTCTTAAATAATCGGATTCAGGTTTTGCTCTTATCCTTTTGATTTGGTATTTTTTTCTCAAAGCTTCAGATCTCAAAAGGTTTCACTCTTATCCTTTTTCTTGCTATTCTTGGGGGGAAGAAACTGGATGGGGAGGTCACAGTGCTTTTTCTTGCTGTTTTTTGGAGGGGATGGGTGGGGTTGTTTGGGGGTGGGGGGATTGCTGTTCTTGGGGGGGGGCTGTTTCTGGGTGATTTGGAGCGGGAGGGGAGGAGGGGAGGAAACTGTGCCGACGCTTTAAAGCATCGGCAAGAACATTAAGTTTCCAATGCTTTAAAGCGTCGACATGTTCCGATGCTCATGCCGATGCTTTTTTAAAGCATTGGAATTCCGCGCCTTCACTCCCTGTATTACGACGCTTTAAAAGCATTGAGATGATATTTTTTTGACGCTTTTTAGCGTCGAAAAATATTATTTTTAGCGTCGAGAAATGATAAATTTGTTGTAGTGTTAGTAACAGAAGAACTTCAATTATAAGAACTTTTAACTTTTCTTCTCATTTAATAGAGGACTATTTTTAGGGTATTACATTGAATTCATCCATTTGAGTCTACTTGATTTATTTTCCCATTTAGGTTCCCTAGCAGTGCTTTCAGTTACTTTATTATAACCCCACTCTTATTTCTTAATTCTTCTCTAATTCCTCTAATTTATATCCTGCTCCAGCAATCACTAGCCATAGAATGAAGAAAGAGTATACTCTTATCAATTATAATACTATGCTTATTGGTATATTGAATTCATCTATATAATTTAAAGGGAAGTATGTTACTAAATACTAATGTTGGAGATAATGAGATGGAATTGTGTAGCTTAGCTTAGGTTGAAACTATGCCAGGTCGACTGGGGTTCGCTTCTCTAATCAGTTGGTTCATTGTTTACAAATCCAAAAAAGAAGGTTTAGGTATGCTGAATTTTAAGTATTTTGTTAGGAATGCTGAATTTTAAATATTTCAACAAATAGATCTAAATAGGTTTTGAGAATGAGATTCCACACTGAACCAGACATTCATGCATTAAACTTATTATGCAAGGCTTAATTTCCTTCTAATGCTTGATTTCAACTTGACTCGGTTCTTTGATCGGGTGTTGATATTGAATCCAAATCCAATCTAATAAAAATTCAGGTCGGATTCATGATCAAATTTTTTGACCTAATGGGCCATTCAGGTCAGGTCAGGTCCATGTATAACCTAGTCATAATTCATAAAATATGGATCCGATTCGAATCCAATTCGGGTCAAGTCAAGTCATAGATTGTAGCCATCAAATCAATCCTATTCTATGTCTCTTGTTAAATTAAATTCATCTCATATTCAAGACCTCTTTTCTTTAAAAGTAATGATAAAAGTCTTATTTATTTTTTTACGTATCATTAAACTTCTATATCCTACATGATATAGAGGACATGCGATCATGGTTAGAGGACTTGCCATTGTGAAGTCAGCATGCTTTTTGCAGTACTCGAGGATCTTGGCAAGGACCTTATCGGTGATATTTAAGAGAGGGATCCCACCCTCTCGAGCATCCATCCTTGATCATATTCTCGATCATTACCGACTGCTTCGTCGCCACCTTCTTAACATTGAACTCCTCCCCGTCGGAGCGCCTCAGTGTTATCATCATCTTTCCATCCTTCGCTATCATTATTTGCTTGAGTCGGGTCGGGTTGGGTCTGGTCACGGGTCAACCTGATATTTGCAACATACTTCCACCCTATCCAACCCTGCTTGCAGTGGTCTAAGTAATCCATGTCAGGTTTAGTTATTATTTAATATAAAAATATAAAAAATACACTAAAGTTAGGGTCACTAAAAAATATAAAAAATAAAAATAGAGAAAAAATAAAAGAAATTATTAAAAAAATAAAAAGATGGACTTAGGCTGTTGTCTTCTTTTCATCTCTTACCATATAACTATTACGGTTGAACAGTGGGATTCCTTACTAGAGAAATACCCGGGCTTTTATCCTTTTTTGCCAATGATCAGATTGGTACAACGGTAAAGCGTTGGCTTCCTAGCTTTCGGGTTCAAACCACCGCTACTATAGCTTCCCCATAGATCATCGAAAAATAGAATCAAACAAAACAAAAGCAAAAAAAAAAAAAAAATAATAGGGAACCTGCGAGAGATAATTCCTTACAAATATTCAGTTAGCCAATTTTTTACCAAGGGATTTCTGAGTGCGGGCTTTTATCCTTTTTTTTGCCAACGATCAGATTGGTATAGCGGTAAAGCGTTGGCTTCCTAGCTTTCGGGTTCAAACCATCGCTACTACAGCTTCCCCATAGATCACCGAAAAATAGAATCAAACAAAACGAAAAGCAAAAAAAATAATAATAGGGAATCTGCGAGAGATAATTCCTTACAAATATTCAGTTAGCCAATTTTTTACCAAGGGATTTCTGAGTGCATTTTGGTTAGTGAATCCTTGAAAAATGGTTGGTAAATTTTTTTGCTGAAAGTTTTAGTTCCTTAAGTAATTATCAAGGGATTTCTGAGGGAGACTTTTACCAACATCATATATTCCAATAGATAAATTTTCTTGAAAATCCCTCGATAAAACTCTTTACCAAGGGATTTTTAACTTTCACCAAGAAATTTTGTCCCTTGCTAAAAGATTAATTTCTGATAGTGATTTTACCATTATTAATAAAAAAGTCTATACCCTGCTTTTGCAACCATCAACAAAACTTTGAATAGCAAACCAAAGATAAGTAGTCCTCTTCTCCTCTAATCTTGGCACCCCACCTTCCATAACAAAGTCAGCACCACTACCATAATTTAGTCTCTATGCTTGTCCAGCGTTTTTCTCTCTTTGACTCTTGATTCCTCTATTTTAGCTATTTCTTTAGGAGTACTCTTCATTTTATCTTCTCATAAATTGAATTGGTGAGACATCTTCTCAAAATACTTTTGCAAGTTACTTTCTTTTTCATAACTTTATTTTAGTCTCAGTTTAACTCTAATAGAGTTCGATGAATGTGACACATATGCTATGGTTATGAGCTCACAAGTAAAGTCTCATCTACTACCTAGGAGTTTGTTCTAGTAATAGAAAAAATATTTTGTCTTTTTTTTTCCTTAGAAAAAGGTACGATAAAATTGGTGCAAGAGCCTACGTACTAATGCATGATATATGTTAGTCTTCTAATTATGCTTACGCTAATATCAAAGTGTAATTAACTACACCTCGTTGCAACGAGAGCACACTCAAATTGTATCATGTCATATAAAATTTTGAGAACTCATAACTCTCGGACTAGATTGTAAGCTCTTGTTCCTTTTGTTCTGAAAAATGGACCATGGATTTAAACATTTTGTCAAGTTTGAATAACACACCCTAAAAAATGTTGGCAAAAAAAAAGCATCTTATAAAAATTGATTTTCATTTATTATTATTAAACGATAAACAATATGAAATAAATTGGTTTGGTGAGTGCAAAACAAGTTTGATATACTTGAGACTGGCATGATTATTTGCAAATCATAATTCATAATTAAATTTTACCTTCGGACTTGATGGGCCACCAAGGAGGAAAACTTTAAAATCTAGACCAAAGACCCGACGTAATGGTAAATAGAAAGGTACTCTAGTTAAGTATTAGAAGAGATAATTTTAACAAAAGTGTTGGAGGAAAAAAAAGAGGATCAGCCGCATTCGGATTTTATTTTCCTCTTTAATTTGATCTCTTGTCAACAAAAGAGGATATCTATCTATTAATTCTTCTCAACTACAAAATAATTAATGCCTAAACTAATGTGATATAAGCTAGCAAACCAATTTGATAGTGACACATGGTGGCCAACTAGAAAAGCATACATAGTGGCCGACTTGATGACGACACATGTCCTACTAAAAAAAAGAAAGCTTTGATCAAAAGAAACTTTCATCAGTGGTGTTGCTTTATCCAAAGACTTAAGCTTATTCAGCTATCCATCATTGAGTGGACCAAATCGGAAGGACTTTTCTAAATGCCTAAAAGAAACAACCCTAAATCCCCCAAGTAAACTAAGTTCATATATAAGTTTAAGCGAAAAAAAAAACCTTAGGTAGTGTTTGAAATAGGGGATAAGAAAGGATATCAGGGGATATCCCTTTTTATTTTCAAAAGCCATAACTATAAGGGATAGCTGGGAATAAAGTTAACCAAGGGATAATCCATGGTTAACCATGGGATATCCCCTCAATTTATTCCTTAGAAAATGCAGAAATAACTGGTTATCCCTTCAAATAAGAGTAAAAAAAGGTTATCCTATAGATTTACCTTTTTGCATTTGATAGAATCAATGGGGTAGCCAAGGGATATCCCTAGGGATAGCCAGGGGGACAAATTCTATCCCGTACACTTATCCATGGATAATATTTTTTGTATCAAACACTACCTTAGGTAGTATTTGAAATAGGGGATAGGAGGGATATCCAGGGAATATCCCTCTTATTCTCAAAAGCCATAACTATAAGGGATAGCTGGGAATAAAATTAACCAAAGGGATAATCCATGGTTAACCATGGTTAACCATGGTTAACTATGGGATATCCCCTCAATTTATTCCTAGAAAATGCAGAAATAGCTGGTTATCCCTCCAAATAAGAGTAAAAAAAAAAGTTATCCTATGGATTAACCTTTTTGCATTTGATATGATCAATGGGATAGCCAAGGAATATCCCTAGGGATAGCCAGGGGATAAACTCTATCCCGTATACTTATCTATGAATAATATTTTTCTATCAAATACTACCTTGAAATCAGAAGGTCCCCATAGAGAAGTCTTTGAACCTCTTCTACTTTTTCTTCTCTCCCTTGTAAAAGTCCATCCATATACTAGTTGGAGTACTATACTGCCTATGCTACTACTTTTATATTAGCCAGCATTTATGAGCTAGTTTTAGATATCAATAAATTAGCGTTATTTATGAAAATGAATAAAAGCATCCAGCCTAATGCCCCAATAGGCATCAGTCATGCTTTTCAAAACTCTACCAGAGATCCAACCAATTTAAATCCTTCATTAGTGGCAATTATTTAGGAGGTAGAGTTCTAACCTATAGAACCAACCATAGTAGATCAAGCTAGTCACCAACAAAGCCGATCAGAATGGATTAAGCCAATTGCCTACAAAAGCATCTAGAGAAGCTCTTGAGCTAATTAAAGCTATAAAAACCCAAAGACCAAAGATCATCTGATCAACTTTAATTTTTAAGATGATGTAAAGCACTTTGGTATTTTAAAGAAAGTTTTTATGTTATGGAAGAATAGAAAAAAGATCAAATTAGATCGATAAATGCTCATAAATGTCCTTGAGGTTGGTTTAAGCTGATCTATATTAAATATATTCAAACCATCATAGTTGAGCAAAATAAGCCAATTATGATCCAATCGAGCTACTTTTGTAACTTGAATACAAACTTAAGCTCAATTCCAAACAGAAGTAAATAATGTGGTGTGAGTTGGAAAGTCGATCCGATGGTAACATATAATGAACATTTAAAAAATCGCACCTAATGGTGACATGTTCTTCACTAAAGAAGGAAGCCTCGATTAAGACAGATTTTCATCAATGATGCCACCTTATCCACAGATCTATGCTCATCCAATCATCCACCATTGAGTGGACTAAGTCAAGAGGATTCTTGCAAGTGCCTATAAAAGTAGTCCTCAACTCTCTGGGTAAATTAATCCTATATTTATTTTAGGTCTTCTTAATGTCTTGTTAGGGCTAACTTGAATATTGAATGATCTTTTGAAGAAATTTTTTTGTATCTTTTCTGTTTTTTCTTTCTCTTTTTATAGGATCCATCCACTTGGAGTACTCTATTACATATACTATCACCATCACCTTAATTGGCATCGGAAGATGGTTTCAAACATCAATATAAACTAAATAGTTTTATTATTGACCAGGATCTATACTACTAAATGCATCGATATAAAAATCATGTATTTTAATAATCTTTAATTTACAAATCATACAAATACAAAAATAATAGTTTAAATTGTATCAGATCATGTTTTACCATAATTTAAACGTTAAACTTTATTAATAGATAGATTTATATAAGTTATATTTTAACTATAAGTTGGGAGTATGCTTTCCACAATCCATATTCGAGCGGGCACCAAGTATTAGGCCAAAGATTAACGGGATCCACCCTATCACCTCCTTTCCCTCTTTAACTTCAATTCAACTAGATCTAGCACATCGCCACCCGTACACTGAAAGGAAGAATCATGTCATGTAGCTTAATTTTTGGCATTGTCTATACTACTGTAATGCAGTTTTGACTTCATCTCAAGCATTGAATTCTACTTCATCTGATATAAGTTCACACCTTTTCATCCATGTTTCTGTGCAGGATTATGGTAGTAGTAATGGCAAGTGGATTATTAAGTCCGAAAGATTGGCAGATACCTTCCCCTAGAATTAAAAAAAAGAACTTTGATGGATGGAAATTAGCACTTGCCATTGGAGATGTGGCAAGCGTCCTTGAAGTGATAGGCCCATTGCAAGTGCTCGGAATTCTTGATTTTGTTCCTCTTCTTTTTTTATTTTTTATTTTGGCTTTGTTTTGCTGCATTAAATTTATTTTTCTCTCCGAATAGCTTAGCTGCACTACGAAAGCAGCAAAAACGTAGAACAGAAATTAAGAGAAGGAAATAAGAAAAGAACCTCGTAGGTTACTAGACCTGATCTATGATTCTGTTGTTGGGGTTTAGTTCCTGATGAATAGCAATGAAATTCCCTCATGGAGAAATTTTCTAGGCTTTCACCTTTGTTATCAATAATTAGGTGTGTAGTCTCTTGATCCAAAATTCAAGATTGGTGCAGCGATAAGCGTTTGCTCTTGAACCCCTTGATCTTTGGTTCAAAACTCCACAAAGAGAACGGCCTTCCGTGCATTCTCTTGGAGAGAACAGCATAAGAGAATGCATGGTGTTCTCTTCACGTCCGCATCTTGTCTTCTTCCCAAACAAAGACGAAGCCACTGTTTCTTCTCCTCCATGTGTGTGAGCTCCAGCGAAAACGGAGAAAGAGGAGGGAGAGGGAGAGAAAGAGAGAGAGAGGCTAGGAAGAGAGAAAAATTATCTGGGAGAAAAGAATATGTTCTCTCTTCCTTCAAACCCTAAAAACTAGAGTTTAAATACATCCACGAAGTGGGCCAGGCCCAGCCTCAACAAAACTCCCATGGACTAACCCAATGAGATTAAACTAATCCCCAAGCCCGTGTACACCCGTGACTTAATTTAATCTCAACCCTTGGACTCAAACCCAGCCCAATACAAGTTAGCCCTCCTGGGCCTTGATAGCATCACACCAGGCCCAATAATCTCCACCTTAGTGCTTTCAAAGCCTCAGCACATCCGCCGTGTCCATTAGCTACAATCCTACGAAAGCTGTCCCGTGAAAGAACCTTGATCGATGCATTGCTGAATTCTCCTTGATGTGTACCTTCACCAGCTCCACTCCACCTTCTTCCACCAGCTCTCTGTAGTCAAAGCCCTCCTTCCGAAAGTATCCTCTGGCCACTAGTCCTGCCTTATAGCTAATACCTCCTTGCTCGAAGGCCCTTTCTTGCGCTGATAAACCCATTTGCAATCATTGGGTTTCTTTCCTTGTGGCAGCTGGACCACCTACCACGTGCCAGTCCTGTAGAGAGACTGCATCTTCTCTACCATAGCCTGCATCTCCTACCATAGCCTGGACCCAACTATCTCTGTCCTGGCTGTCCTGGCTCTCCACAGCCTCCTCATAGGTGTAAGGGTCTCCATTCGATATCATCAAGGCATATGACACCGAATCCCCGAAGCCGTATCGAACTGGTGGTCGCACGTTTCTCCTGGGCCTGTGCAGTGCAATCTCAATATCAGTCCCTTGTCCACTGCATCCTCCTGAGTCCTCTGCTCAGCTGCATCCTGTCAAACTTCCTGGCTTTTGACCCCTCTGTTAGTCCTCTCCACCTGAATCTCAAATTCTCCTGGTCCACTAGCAAATGGCACGACTGTATAGGAGGTCATCTGACTAGTGTTACCGTGTTCCACCTTCTGTAGTCCCTGCTATGTATCTGTACATCTCTGCTCTGTAGGATCGAGCTCTCATTGAAGGTCACATCTCTGCTGATGAAAACCTTCTTCTCCAAGAGATCCCACAACCGATACCCCTTGATTCCATGCGGGTAGCCCAGGAACACCATCTCCTTAGACCTGGCATCCAACTTACTCCGCTCTCCAGCACCAACATACACATATGCCGTGCATCCAAACACCCTCAGATGGTTCAGGTTTATCTTCCTTCCAGACCATATCTCCTCTGGAATGCCTCCATCCAACCCGGTGTGCAGTGACCAATTGATTAAGTAACTGGCTACATCTACTGCATCAACTCAGAACATCTTTGAAAGCCCTGCCTGTAGCCTCAAACACCTTGCTTTTTTCAACAGTGTTCTATTTATCCTCTTAGCCACCCCTTCCCGTTGAGAAGTTTCCATCATCGAGAAGTGTGCCTTCTGATGCCCCACTCCTCATGAAATCTCTAGAACTTTCTGCTGGTATATTCCCCACCACTGTTTGACCTCAGACACTTCACACTCCTATCCTGCTCCCTCTCCACCTCAGCCTTCCAGATTCTGAACTTGGTAAAGACCTCTGATTTCTCCTTCATGAAGTAGATCCACTGCTTTCCTGAGAAATTATCTATCAAGGTAAAGAAGTATCTGGCCTCATTCCTTGCAGAAATCAGGCTGGTCCCCAAACATCCATGTGTACTAACTCCAGGAGTTCTGCACTCCTAGCTGTGCTGACCAAAAACTGCACACTCCTCTGCTTCTCCATCTGACATGGCTCACAGATCTCCATGACTCCACCACTCAGTCCAGAAGTAGTCATCTCTTGCTCAGTTCTTTCATCACTCCGTCTCCCATATGGCCTAGGCGGTAATGCCACATCCTATACACATCCCGAGGATCCTATTCCATAGCTGCTACCTCAGATTTTTCTATCACCACAGAGCCCTCCAACCTGTATAAGTTGTTCTCCAGCCTTCTTCTCATCACCACCATAGCTCCATTGGAGATGTTCAGAACTCCACTCCTGGCATGGCTACTGAAGCTGTATCCAGTCTGCTCTAGGTACCCAGTGACACTAGATTTTTCTTGAGTTCTAGGACATGCTTCACACTGGTAAGAATGCGCACCATGCCATCAAACATCCTCACCCTCACTATACCAATCCCTGCCACCTTGCAAGGGTGATCATCCCCAAGAGTCACACATCCCTCATCAACCTCTGTATAAATACTGAACCACGACCGGTTGGGAGTGTAATGATGAGAACAAGCTGAATCCAAGGTCCACATCTCTGTACTATGACTATGACCATCTGATACCACCAAGAGATCATCCTCCACCTCCTATCCTGCAACTGTACTCAAAGACTCAGATCCTCCCTTTTCTTCCTTTTTCAACTTAGGACAATCCCCTTTAAAATGTCATACCTCACCACACTTGCAGCACTTAGCCTTCTTGGACTGTAACCGTCCCCTAGGCCTGCTCCTGTCCCTGCCTCTGCCTGACCTTTTCCCAACTAATAAACCCTCTTGGGGAATAACTTCCTTGGTCATCCTCTTCTCTGCTCATTTGTCCGAAGCACCGAAACAATATCTTCATAGAATAATGTCTCCTTCCCGTAGAGCAGCGTCGTGACCAATGAGTAATGTGATATGGTCAGTGAACACAATAGCAAAGTGCCTTATCTTCCTCCTCCATCTTGACCCCGACATTCAGCAATTCATTGCTCACCTGGTCGAACATCTGGATGTGGCCCAGCGCATCTCCACCTTCTGACATCCGAAGGCTGTAGAGGCGCTTCTTCAACATCAACTTATTGCACATGTTCTTCCCCATGTAGAGGGCTTACAACTTCGATCATAGTCCCTTCGGGGTCTTCTCCTCCAGCACTGAATAAAGGACTGAATTCGCCAGATATTCCCTGATCATTGAACATGCCTTTTTCTCCAACGACATCCACTGCTTATCTGTCATCCCATCTGGCCTTTTCTCTAAAGCCAGATCTAAACCTTGTTGCACAAGAAGATCCTCTACCCGGACTTTTCATATGGAGAAACTTTTCTTCCCATCAAACTTTTCAAAATATATTTTATGCTACTACCCATGGCGAGATCTCAACCAAAATAAAAATAGCACAAAAATAAATTTTAGAAAATTAAAAGGTACCTTGATGAGACTTTGTTGAAATTGTTTCAACCCTTGAAGATCCCCAAACAACTTCTTCTTGTTCCTGAACCAGGCTTTAAGATCTCCAAACAACTTTTCTTGTTTCTGAACTAGGCTCTGATACCACTTGTTGGGGTTTAATCCCTGATGAACAGCAATGAAATTCCCTCTTGGAAAAATTTTCTAGGCTTTCACCCTTTGTTATCAACAATTAGGTATGTAGTCTTTTGATCCAAAATTCAAGATTGGTACAGCGGTAAAGCGTTTGCTCTTAAACCCCTTGGTCTTTGGTTCAAAACTCCATAGCCTTGTTCTCTCTTCCTTCAAACCCTAAAAACTAGAGTTTAAATATATCCACGAAGTGGGCCAGGCCCAGACTTAACAAAAACTTCCATGGACTAACCCAATGAGATTAAACTAATCCCCAAGCCCGTGTACACCCGTGACTTGATTTAATCTCAATCCTTGGACTCAAATCCAGCTCAATACAAGTTAGCCCCCCTGGGCCTTGATAGCACCACACCAGGCCCAACATCTGCTATGTATTTTTATGATGCAAATGTATTAAAGCTTACCCACACCTAGTATTTCAGCAATGGTCAAGAGTCTAATTAGAAAGAAGGTTAAATTTACAGCCATCTAGTCCGGTTTGTCCTTTATATCTATTAGATATTTTATAATCTATTACCAATGTTGATCAGCAATAACAATAATAACAATACCTTAATTTTAAACTAATTAAAATTAACTATAAGAACCTTTGTTTTTCATTCTATTTAGTTTTAAGTTATATTTTTTATAAAATATAAAAATATAAAAAAAATTATTACTTTTTTTCATGTAACTTATAGTTTATCTTTAATTTTTTATTTTATTTTTAATTTCTAAGTCCAACCCAGATCGGACCCGCTGATAAATTAGTTTAGGCCTTAGGAAAAATCTTTGTGCATGCATTAATGAGCCATGGCGCACATTGCACATGCATTGGTATGGCTGCATAGTTAACCTGTACATCCGGTGTATGCTTTGTGCATCAAAGATCAGTGCACAAAAACTTTCCCTTATACCTTAAAAGGCATTAGGCAAGGATCAGTCTTCGGTACACAAAGACTCCTCCTTATGCCTTAAAGGCATTAGGCAGAGGATCAGCCCATGCCCAGCTCATGACCCAATCCAGCCCTAAGGCCGATCCAATCGGTAATTTCTCTTAGTGTTTTGAAAATTGGATCGGACTGGTCCAACTGGTTCAACCAGAAATCGGTCATCAATCCGGTCCGATTTTATTATTAAAATTGACTTTTATATGACTCGATAAAAATCAAAAAAACCCCCATTGAACCGATCGGGTTTCAATCAGTTTAACCTGATTTTTTATTTTTTTTTAATTTTAATTTTTAATTTTTCATTTAAATTATATTTATATTTTATTATTTTATGTTATTAAATTAAAATTTAATTATATTATTATCTGGTTCAATCAAATCAGTTCATCCGATCGAACCGATTGATCCGCGATCCAAATATTAAGCCGGTTCGTCCAGTTTTTAAAACATTGGTTTCTCTTTCTAACTCCCACCGTTTTGCGCAAAAGAAAACAAACCCTTGACTTGCTATTGCTAATCGGCTAACCTCCATGCTCATATGGCAACATTCAGCACATTAATATTAAAGATTGGATTTACGTAAAAGTACAGCTATCTCTCACTTCGACTTTCATTTTAAAAGCAATAAATTTTCACTCCCAGAAACTCCAGAGATTCTACAGACAAACAGCTTCAAAAAAATAAAGGGATTTTTACTATTCAGTAGTCTAGTTCAGTTTTCTTTGAATCAGTACGCCAGTACCAAACGTTTCCCTTAATTATTAATTTACACAGGTTGAGAGATGGAGCCATCCCAAAATTAAACGCACCAAGGTCAGCAAACTAGAATCTCATCATCCCCATGCCAGGCCCCCTCTCGACGCACACCTGACCATGAAGTGGACGTAGGTGTCTCCAAGGTTGGTGAAGCGGTGGCTCACCAGGCGTCCCAGCCGAACCTTGGCCCCCTCTTCCCGCTCTTCTTCGGCGCCTCGCCGCTCCTCTGCGGCCCGGCGTCGTCGACTTGCGCCTCGGTCTCCTCCTCCATGATGGTCGCCAGCCCGCTCTTCAGTATCTCCTCGATGCTCCTCCGTGACTCCGTCCGGAGGCCCTTCTCGCCGGTGCAGGAGATCACCCAGAAGAATTTAGACCCCTTTCTCTTCATACTCTCCTTTATTTCACCACCCTGCTTTAAATTCTCCGCTACTTTACAAACCTTTGGCTGCGCGAAGGCTGGAGGAGTTGTGAGTTGTGCTGTGAGAATAGCGATGGTTGGAGTCTCTCTCTCTCTCTATATATATATATTTCCGTTTGATAGTTTGGGCGGTGCAAAGAGAGTTAATTAATGATGCAAGAAGGTGGTACGCGTGTTGGAAACAGCCAGCTTTTGGACAAGTCCTTCGCGAGGGGCAAGGGCAGGTGGACTTGTTCTTCCTTTACATGAGTTCTAATGATGTTGTCTCATTCTTTAACCCTTGATGCGTTTGCCATGGGATTAAATGTTAGAGATGAAATGTTGTAGAAATAACGCCTCCAAATACAAATTTTATGGGTATATATTTGTTTAATTATATTTATTATATCTGTAAATAAAAAATATAATATTAGGGATGGCAATAGTTGAGAACAGTCCGGGACGATGACCTTTGCCGGTCCTCGTTCCAATTAGAGAAAAATCTTTCCATTCTTCGTTAGGATAAGATACCTGAACGATAAACGAATATTCAGATATCTATTTGATCGTTTATAAAAAAATAAAATCATTTTATTATTTTTATTATTTAATATTTAATATATTAATATATATATTTAAAATTTAAATATTATATTAAAGCTAACAAAATAAGAATGGGTAAGCAGAAATGGAGTGAAGAATATTGTCTTGAGTCATTTATCTGTTTAGCCATTAATAAATAATTTTTGTATCCACTAAGCCATTTAAATCAAGGGTTACTGTGAGTCCGTTTAAATAGTCAATGAAAAATTGCTATCCCTATATAATATTACATATGCTACTATTGGCAGCGTTTGAAGCAAAATTAATATTAAAAAAAGGCTGAAAATATCAGAAATTTAGGAGGTTAAAAATGATGAAATTATTTAATATTTATCAGTTTAATATTTCAGTCATTTTTTTATTTCACAATAATTTTTATCTTTAACTTCCGACATATCTATCTCCTTTCAATTAATAATTTAAAGATAGTGATAATTTTTAAGAAATAATTCCTTACGAAACAAGCTTATCTCATACCAAACACACCGTTGGCGTTGGACCATTTCGTGTCTTTTTTTTTTTCTTTTTTTTTTTTTTTGAACAAGGCAAAGGCGTTGCTAACTCTTGGCAAGTTTCGAGTTCTTGCTTACGTACAGTGCTACGTTGTTCACCTGTTTAAAAAAAAAAAAAAAATGGAAGAAGATCATGATGAGCTGGTCGATGGCTTCTCTGTGATTAAAATTATTTATCTTAATATTTTGAGAAAACTTGTTTATTTTAACGCTAAAGACGTGGTAAAAGTTGATTGCGCGTCAGACGTGAATATATAATGATGTTCTTCCAAGGATGAGGTTTGGTTCATGTCATGCCTAAAACCACGTCAAAGCTTTGTTTTCACTGGGCGAGCGAAGAACGCTTCCACCGTTGAAGGAGGCTTTGCTTGGTCGCAAGCGGTATCTCAAACGTGTCAGACGAGTGGGCGCATTGCAGCGACGACCCCTTCTGCGCTTAGACACGAGGCGTGTCTTCGGTCTGTTGGACATAATATGATGAACTCCCACATGTGACCGGATTCATTGGCTTTGGGCCTTGCAGTCCCACGTCTTTTGAAGTTCTCTCTCTGATTTTGCTTCAGAAAAAATATAGGAAAAAAATTTTGTACATTGTATTCGGTGCAGTTAATTCTATATAGATTATACCGCTTTTTTTATTAGTTCATATGCATATAATATTTATTAAAAAATATTAAGACAACTTTACAATATTTCTAAAAAAAAAATTATGATACCCCAATTTTAAACTTACGATACCGTAGTTATAAAATTAAGATACCCATTCAGAAAGCAAAAAAAAAAATTACAATACCCCAATTGTAAACTTACGACATCGTAGCTATAAAATTACAGCACCCATTCTAAAAATATGTCTGTACATAAATTCTAAAAAAAAAGCTGAACGAGTATAATGCACATCACGTCAAAAATTTGAGATGATACCCAGTTTTAAACTTACGACATTGTAGTTATAGAATTAGACATCCATTAAGAAAGTCAAAAAAATTACGACTCGCAGTTGTAAATTTACAACACTATATTTATAAAATTACAACACCACTCAGAAAACGTGTCTGTACATAAATTTCAAAAAAAAGCTGAACGGGTATTAATGCACATTAGACAGCTTTTTTTTTTTTTGAAATTTATGTATATACACGTTTTCTGAGTGGGTATCGTAATTTTATAACTATAGTGTCGTAAATTTACATTTGGGATGTCGTAATTTTTTTTTTTTTTTGCTTTCTGAACGGATGTCTTAATTTTAATTATAACTACGATATCGTAAGTTTAAAATTAGGATGTCATAATTTTTTTTTTTAACTTTCTGAACGAATAACTTAATTTTATAACTACGGTGCCATAAGTTTAAAACTGGAATGCCGTAATTTTTTTTTCGAAATATTGTAAAGCTATCTTAAAATTTTTTAATGAGTATCGTTTGCATATAATTAATAAAAAGGAACAATGTAGCCTATATAAATGTGCTGCATCGGATGCGTCGGACAAAGCCTTTTCCAAAATATAGGGGAGATGAGTAACTGTAACTCCTATGGCAACCTCACGGCTATATGTATAATTCTTTTGGACTTGCATGTAAAGGCTTTGTTATTGCTTATTGGGGGAGCAAATGCATAGCCCGGCAGTATGTGTGGGAAAGGGGTTTTGAGAGGGAAAAAAAAAAAAAACGAAAAATAAGAATGAAATATTAGGACATGCTAGTTTGAAATTTTTTTTAAATAAAGAAAAAAGAATTTAGGATGATTTTTTTTTAAAATCTCTCAACAACAATAATTTTTAACTCTAAAATTAAAAGATTTACGAATAAAAAATAAAGAACCTCATTATTTTTTTATGCTTCTTATTTTGCCCTCAAATTGGTAGGATGTTTACATGGAAAAATACATTTAGAAATATTTTATATTTAGTTGGGAGTAATCTTGCATAAAAAATTTAGTTTGATTATAATACTAATAAAATAAAGATTTCAAATAATCACTTTTTTTAACAAGAGAATTAAATGGTCCATTTGAAGAACATTTTTATACTATTTTATTGATCTACTTTCATTGCTTATATGGTTTGAGTTGCGTTGAGTTGAGTATACAGGAGCACCTGATCATATCATTTGTGATATATTATTGCTTCATTCATATTTTGTTGTATCACATCTTCTTTCTCTAAAACTTTCATATGGTTCTTTCATCAAAGTTTCTTATGTAGGTTCTGTTTGCTTAATACCTTCTTTGTTATTAAAGAACATTCTTTATATACTTATTTTGGTTATAACCTTCTTTCTACTTGTAATGATTCAGCCTATAGTACAGATCCATTTCGTTACAAGAAAGCAAAATGAACAAAATCCACACTAACTTGGATCACAATAGTCTAAAACGGATCCTATTTGGGCTTGTCCTTTCTTACTTTACAAATATAAACCACTCAATCTCTTTTTTACCTATCGATGCGGGACTTTTAACATGCATCACAATCTACTCCCCTTAAAGAGGGGACGTCCTTATCGCCAGAGGCAACCTGAAAGGATCCCAAGCGAAGACCATGGCCTACACAGCCACGATGGGAGGATAAGTTGCGAGATGCGGCCCAGTGACAGGCGGCAGCGCTACCGTGTAGGACGGCGGACGGCGGCGAGATCAAGTGCATTATGGAGATATCTTTAGAGATTGATTTCCTTGTGGGGAGTGATTCAATAAATCATATCTTCTAGATTTAGGATGTTTCTCCTAAACTCTAGAAGGTGATTGAATAAATCATATCTTCTAGATTTAGGATGTTTCTCCTAAACTCTAGAAGGTGATTGAATAAATCATATCTTCTAGATTTAGGATGTTTCTCCTAAATTCTAGAAGGTGATTGAATAAATCATATCTTCTAGATTTAGAATGTTTTTCCTAAACTCTAGAAGATTAGTTTTCCTTTCAGTTAAGTTGTTTTAGACATGTATCGTCAAATCTCCTTGATTCTAGGAATTGTTTCCTTAGAATCTTGAAGATTAGATTTGATTTAATGGGAAGATTAGTTTCCTTTTCAGTTAAGTTATTTTAGGCAAGTATTGTCAAATCTCCTTGATTCTAGGAATTGTTTCGAATTGTTTCCTTATAATCTTGAAGATTTGATCTAGATTTGATTTGATTGGGTTGGTAGGATTTTGTAAGCTCCTGAGGATGCCTATATAAGCACTCCTCAGGAGCAATAGGAGGGAGGGGAGAGAGTTGTGTTTTGTAAGCCTAGAGAGCTTATGAATGTTGGCCAGGCATAGGCACGTTTATGCCAGTAACTTGAGGGTTGGGCTAATAACCCTTGTACGAGTGTTCTTGTGTTCTGGTGGTTCGAAGGACTAATAATCCTGAGACCATGTTCTTCGTAATAACAGTGAGGCATTCTTCATTTCTTGTGTGTTAGATCCTAATTACCACGCTCGTGTGTTACTGGAAATGGTTCGGGAGGATCGATTGTGGTGTTGGAGCGGATTGCACGGAGGAGTTGGTGAATGTTTTGGAGTCCTTGACCGGGGACCCTAACAAATTGGTGCTTTCGTTGAGAGGAGTTGCTTGAAGATCTCTACGCTTCAAGCAGGGTAATCACGAGCAAACCTTACTTTGATTCTCTTCATTAAGATTGTTATAGTTAGAAGTTGAGAGGTTTGCTCATGATTATCCCGCTTGAAGCGTAGAGATCTTCAAGCAACTTATCTCAATGAAAGCACCAATTTGTTAGGGTCCCCGGTCAAGGACTCCAAAACATTCACCAACTCCTCCGTGCGATCCACTCCAACACCACAATTGATCCTTCCGAACCGTTTCTAGTAACACATGAGCGTGGTAATTAGGATCTAACACACAAGAAATAAAGAATGCCTCACTGTTATTACGAAGAACGTGGTCTCAGGATTATTAGTCCTTCGAACCACCAGATCACAAGAACACTCGTACAAGGGTTATTAGCCCAAGCACGCCCAAACTTAAGAGGTTAAAATCTTCAAGATTCTAAGGAAACAATTCGAAACAATTCCTAGAATCAAGGAGATTTGACAATACATGCCAAAACAACTTAACTGAAAAGGAACTAATCTTCCCAATCAAATCAAATCTAATCTTCAAGATTCTAAGGAAACAATTCCTAGAATCAAGGAGATTTGACGATACATGCCTAAAACAACTTAACTGAAAGGGAAACTAATCTTCTAGAGTTTAGGAGAAACATCCTAAATCTAGAAGATATGATTTATTCAATCACCTTCTAGAATTTAGGAGAAACATCCTAAATCTAGAAGATATGATTTATTCAATCACCTTCTAGAGTTTAGGAGAAACATCCAAAATCTAGAAGATATGATTTATTCAATCACCTTCTAGAGTTTAGGAGAAACATCCTAATCTAGAAGATATGATTTATTCAATCACTCCCCACAAGGAAATCAATCTATGAAGATATCTCCATAATGCACTTGATCTCGCCGCCATCCACCCTCCTACACGGTAGCGCTGCCGCCTGTCACTAGGGCCGCATCTCGCAATTATCCTCCCCATCGTGGTCGTGTAGGCCATGGTCTTCGCTTGGGATCCTTTCATTCTCCCCTTCCATTAAGTGTACCCTTGTCCTCAAGGGTAAATTATGGGAACCTTAAGGCTATGTCATCATAATCCTCCCAGGTTGCTTCCTCTCTAGGTAGCCCTCTTCATTGCACCAATACTCTCCAGATCTTCCTTCTAATCCTCCCATGTGGCACCATTTTATATTCAAGAATCATTGTGGGCTGTAGTAGCATTCTACCTTCCTCATTGAAGGAAGGCAATTCCTCTACAATCAAGCTAGGATCCTCAACTCGTCTCTTGAGGAGAGACACATGAAACACTGGATGAAGTCTTGAGGTTGGTGATAATTCCAGCCGATACGCAACTTCTCCGACATGGGCAGCCACTTTAAATGGTCCATAGTACCTTTTCTCTAGCTTGTAGCTTGCCTTTCTCTTCATTATCTTTTGGCCATAGGGTTGAAGCTTCAAGTACACAAAGTCCTCGGGCTCAAACCCTTCTAGCCTTCTCCTTTTATCATAATATTTCTTCATGCTCGATTGGGCCTTCTTAAGCTCCCTCTTTTCCTTGGCTAGTATCTCGTCTCTAGTGATCAAGGCTTCCTCCACTTCCGCATTCTTAGCCGTACCCCTCTCATAAGCCACCAAGGTAGGAGGCTTCCTTCCATACACCACTTCAAATGGGCTAAGTGTGATGGAAGAGTGGTGCTCATTCTAGAGGTGGCCTCATAGGTTCAAGAGATGGCTCCCATCCATCTCATGAATGTAGCACTTTACTCTGTATGGTACTTAGCTCCTATACTTTTGGATGATGCACGGCTCTGATACCTATTATAATGACCCAGGCCTGCAATACGGACCGTTTCGTTATAAGAAAGCAAAATGGACAAGGTCCACACTAACTTGGATCACCACAATCCAAAATGGATCATATTGGCGCTTTGTCCTTTCTTACTTACAAATATAAACCACTCAATCCTTTTATAACCTCTCAATGTGGGACTTTTAATGGACATCACACTATCAGTAAACTAACTTTAAATTTTTTATTTTTGTTATTCTTTACATGATTTTTTGTCTTTTTTAGGGCCTATTGTAGATAAAAATGATTAGAGTGGCTGAGAAACATAATGGGATTTATCTCAATCCTAAAGGCTCTCTACGGGCGGCTTTCTTTATTTCATCTTTATCAGTTGGCTTGTGGCACTATCATTTAGGGCATTTTTTTTCTAGATTATCTTTATTATCAAAATTGAATAACAAAATTTCAGAATCTCAAATTTTATATCATTGTTATATTTATCATATTGCTAAACAAAAACATTTATCCTTTAAATTAAGTATCATATATGCTCATACACCTTTTGATTTGATTCATTATAACATTTGGGAGAATTATTTTACTCCTATTCATTCAGGAGTATGTTTCTTTGTTATCAATATTGATGGTTTTACAATAAGCACATAGTTTTTTTTGTTATAGTATAAGTCTGAAATATATTTTCTTCTTAAATAATTTTTTTACATATGTTAAAACATAGTTCAACTATACAATCAAAGCACTTCGTACTAAAAATGGCTTAGAATTTTTTTCTAAAAAAATTAGTTCTTTTTTTAGTGAACATAAAGTTTTTCATTAACATAGTTGTGTTGAAACTCTCCAACAAACTAAGTAGCTAAATGAAAACAAGGACACATATTAAAAGTTGTTAGGGTTTTACAATTTCAAGCAAATCTCTCTCTCTCTCTCTCTGTCTCTCTCTCTCTCGTTAGGAAGATTGTGCTCTTATATCCACTTATCTTATACAGATTTTCAACATCTAAACTTTAAAATAAAATTTAATATGAAATTCTTTTTCAAAAACCATCCTCATATGATCATCTTAAAATTTTTAGTTGTCTTTATTATGCTACAACTTTACCTTTTTCACAAGATAAATTTGGGCCATGAGCTAAACAATGCATTTTATTGGCTATCCTATATGATAAAAGATATATAAATTATATGATTTAAAAACCCACCAATATTTTTTAGTCGTGACGTTATTTTTTATAAAACCATATTTTTCTTTCAACATATGACTTCTTTCACTCTTTCATCTTTTGTCCTTCCATTGCCCATACCTAAATCCACTCCATCAGAATTTTCTTTATCCAACTCTTCTCCTTCAATCTATTGAAATTCCTGATAATAATTTATCTCACTTGGATCAATCTTTTACTACTCAAACTAACTTATCAACCAAAATTGATGTCCCTTCAATTGAGCCAAATCCTTCTCTCCAATATACTCTTGTTTGTTTTATCCTTGATCCTTCATCACATTCTCAATATTCCTGCAGTCTACCAACTTATTTATGAGATTTTTATTGCTCCAATATTCACACTTAGTCATCTCCACCGTCTTCTGCATATTTAGATACTTGATATCTTAATTTTTATTTTCTTTCATACTAGAAATTATCTTCATCATATAACTCTTTTATTTCTAATATCATTTCTATTGTTGAGCGCAAAACTTATTTTGAAGTTGTTAAAGACAAAGTAGAGAGATGCTATAAATGTTGAATTAAAAGCTCTTAAACAAAATCACACTTAAAATTTTCACCTAAAAAAATCACTGTCAGTATAAATGGGTTTTCAAGATGAAATACAAGTTCGATGGTTTTGTAGAACATGATAAAAGAATACACTCAACAAAAAAGGAATTGACTTTCATTTGACTTTTGCTTTGTTGCAAATATAACTACAGTTAGCTGTCTTTTAGTCATTGCTTATGCCTTGAATTGACTCTTGTATCAACTTGATATTCAAAATGCTTTTCTTTAAAGAGATCTTGATGAAGAAGAATATATAGATCTCTTCCATCTAGCATTTTTAGTAAGAAGGAGCTTTCGGTTTACAAGCTTCATAAATCCTTGTATGGGTTAAAGCAAGCATCACAATAGTGGTTTGCTAAATTCTTCTTGGTCTTTAGCCATCGGCTTTACTTAATCCCAAGTGATTTTTTTCTTTTCACGAATCATCTTCCTAGAATATGATCGCAATTCTAATATATGTTGATGATATTATTGTTACTAGGACCAATTCTGATGAAATTGAGTCTTTGAAGAATACTCTTCATTGCCATTTCTACCTCAAGAACCTTGGTTCTTTGAAATATTTTCTTGGATTGAAAGTTACATCTCCAAGTATGGTATATATGTCTCAGTGTAAGTACACTCTTAAGCTTTTATCTGAGATTAGCTTACTAGGTAGTCGCCCTTTTTATATTCCCAAGGAGCAGCACGCCAAACTTTCAATACATAAGAAGAACTTTTATATGATCCATCTACTTGATAATCACTATGATAATCACTATGCCGGATATTGGATGACTTATCTATTTGATAATCACTATGCCGGATATTGCCTCTTTTGTCAATATCTTTAGCCAATTTATAAGTAAGCTACGGAAACAACACTTGAAGCTGCTTTCTACTTGTTCGTTATCAAAAGTCTTGTCTCACTGTTCACTTATTAGCTTTTGTGCTTTACTTGGCTTGTCACCTATTTCTTAGAAACCCAAGAAAGAACATACTGTCTCCCATTCTTAAGTAAAATCAGAGTTTTGAGCTATGGTTATAGCTTGTTGCGAGATTGTATAGTTTCAATCCTTAATTCATAATCTTGGTATTCGTACATGCACTCCAACTTTTCTATACTGTGATAATCAAGCTACTTTTCATATAACTGTAAATCTTATTTTTTTTAAGCGATCCAAGCATATTAAAATTGATTAACATTTTATTCATGATAAATTATAATAATGTGTGGTTCATACCGCTCATATCTCCACCACTTAGTAAATTATAGATTTATTCACCAAATCTTTGACCAAAGATCAATTTCATCGTCTTCTCCATAAGTATATTATATAAAACCCGGGACACATAAGAAAATATTGTGGCATCTTATTATAGTTATTACTTATACCGTTTAGGCAATCTTTATGATATTTTTCATATTGATAAATTTAATCTCCTTATAATATTGCTATGTACCTCTTTTTCATCCATTATTGCGCATTTCTTTTTCTTAATGGATTGTATAATCTTTGATGTTTTCAAGGATTGATCAACACTTGTATATAAATGTACAACATATTCAATGAAGTAATAACAACTTCTCCTAAACTTCACATCATGTAAGATCAATTTAACTTCCGTCCCGGCAAGTGAAATCGCTGTGGCTTTTCCTTGGACTGCTGCATGCTATTGCTAGAGTACGTTCCACAAGGATTTGATCGGTACGTGGAAGATTCCAAAATAGTGGAAAACTTAATAGAAGAAATGTAAATAATTTTTCCTGGCCTTTGTTTTTTATTTTTTATTTTTTGTTACAAACGGACGATCACACCAGTCTAACATGAGTCAAGCCCGACATGTCGAAGTACAATATCTGAGATAAGACTATAGGACATAAATCACCCGATCTCCAGGACTAAAAACCAGAGTGCTGGGCCACCCGGGTAGCTACCCAATCAGCCGCTGAGTTAGCTTCCCAGTAAATATGCCGAACCTGAACTCTGGAAGCCTGATGGAGCAGAGACCTGATGTCACATAGCAAAGGGTTAGAAGACAAGGGGTCATCGGAGTCCTGCCGGAGCCAACGCACCACTGTAGTAGAGTCCCCCTTAATAATAAGATGACAAAAGCCCAGACTATGGATAGCATAAGATATGTCAGCCCACGCTGCATATAACTCAGCAAGTGGCACTGACAGGTCAAGAGAACCAAACCCACCAGCCGCAATCATCAACTCATCTGAATCTCAGATCACAAACCCTGAGCCAGCCAGCCGACTTTGGACACTGCCATCAAAGTTGATTTTGACAGATCCTAGTGGAAGGGGTTCCTAGGAAACAAAGACCGTATGCCGGCGCGCTGCCGAGGCAGCAGGAGAATCCCAGATGCTAGGTTGGGCCCATGGCCCACTTATTCAGCCCATTAGGGCAAAAGGGAGCGCTACTCCTTTTTCCACTAGGATTTGTTCTCTCTCTTTTATAAAGGAGTAGCCGCCTTCCTTTTTTGGGTTTTCTCTTTTTTAAGGAGCAGCCGTCTGAAAAAAATAGGAGAAGCATGTAGCAAGTATTTCTTTTTTCTAGGAGCATGGATTGCTAGGGGAAGAGAAGGAAGGGCTGCTGCTTGGTGCTTAACTACGTGGGAGGACTTCCACTCCAGGAATCACGTGAAGGTGCTGCAGAAGAAAAACAAGAGAAGAAGAAGAAGAGAAGGGAAGAAAATAAGGAGGTAACGCAGGAGACCGTATTTTTCGGTGACGTAATCCTTATATCCCTATTATTCTCTTGTGATTGTTTCTCAAGTTCTGGCAAGGGACTTTGAGACTTGGATATTTATTATTTTATAGTGGATCTTCTTCTCTGGCTTGCCCGTGGTTTTTTTTCCCTTTATCTTGAAGGGATTTTCCACGTAAATCTTGGTGTTTCTATGATTGTGTGGTTTGCGCATTTTTATTTATTATTTCGCTGCGTATTACGGTCTGCTAGTATTTGCTCGTACACGGATTCTTTCCCATCAACTGGTATCAGAGCCTGTGAATTTTTTTTTGTGTGTGCGAGCATGGAGGCCGGTAATGTTTCCCGCATGATCAGTCTGAACGGAAACAATTGGATGATATGGAAACCAAGGATGGAGGACCTCTTATATTGCAAGAATCTATATGGACCTTTAGAAGGGGTCAAAGCAAAGCCCGTTACAGTGACAGACGATGCTTGGATCATGTTAGATCGGAAGGCAGTCGGTTTTATTCGGCAATGGTTGGATGATAGTGTCTTTCACCATGTTTCCACTGAGACTTCTGCAAACTCTCTTTGGAAAAAGTTAGAAAGTCTATATGAGAGAAAAATAGCTGGCAACAAGGCTTTCTTGATCAGAAAACTAGTGAATCTGAAATATAAAGAGGGTGCTTCTATTGCTGAGCATTTGAATGAAATGCAGAGTATTAATAACCAGTTATCCTCTATGAAAATGTCTCTTGATGATGAGTTGCAGGCATTGTTACTTCTCAGTTCATTGCCAGAAAGTTGGGAGACACTGGTAGTTTCCCTCAGTAATTCTGCACCAGACGGTGTTATCACCATGAGTCAAGTAACAGGCAGTTTGTTGAATGAGGAGTTAAGAAGGAAAAATTCAGCAACTTCTCAGATTGATTCACAGGCACTTGTCTCAGAGAATAGAGGACGGTCAAAGTCTAGAAATAGAGATTCATACAAGGGTAGAAGCAAATCAAGGTCAAGAAAAGATATTACTTGCTATAACTGTGGTGAGAAAGGGCACTACAAGAATCAGCGTAAGAAGCCTAAGAAGAGTAAGAAAAAGGGAAAAGAAGTGGAGGATACAGAGTCAAAGGAGAATATCACAGCTACTGTGCAGAGTGATGATTATTTGATTTTGTCTACTTCTGATGGTATCTTCTCATGTGAGTGTCAGAATCATGAGTGGGTGATTGACACAGGTGCTTCTTATCATGCTACACCACGGAGGGAGTTTTTTTCTACATATAAGACTGGAAATTTTGGTGTTGTCAAGATGGAAAATCAAGGCACAGCAGACATCATTGGCATGGGTGACATCCACATGAAGACCAATCTTGGCTGTAAGTTGGTGCTCAAGGATGTAAGGCATGTAGCTGACTTGAGGCTAAATTTAATATCAGTTGGAAGACTTGATGATGAAGATTTTGATAGCAGATTTCATAAAGGGCAATGGAAGCTCAGTAAAGGTTCACTTGTTGTAGCATGGAGTTGTGGCATAAACGACTGGGACACATGAGTGAGAAGGGGCTACAAGTTCTTTCCAAGGAAGAAGTTCTACCAGACTTCAAAGGTGTACATCTGAACCCATGTGTTGATTGTTTGGTTGGCAAGCAACATAGAGTTTCTTTTGCTAGTCCTGCTTTATCTAGAAAAATGCATGTTTTGGATCGTATATATACAGATGTTTGTGGTCCTTTGAGGACAAAAACTCCTAGTGGATCAGTTAATGGTCTAGGCATCAGTGGTGCACTTTATTTTGTCACTTTTATAGATGATTTTTCTAGAAAAGTTTGGGTCTATGGTTTGAAGACTAAAGATCATGTTATTAATGTCTTCAAAGAGTTTCATGCCAGAGTTGAAAGAGAGACAGGAAAGAAACTGAAATGTATAAGGTCAGATAATGGTGGTGAGTACACAGGGTTATTTGATAATTATTGCAGATCACATGGCATTCAACATGAGATGATAGTTCCTGGTACTCCTCAGCATAATGCAATTGCAGAGAGAATGAACCGCACCATCATGGAAAAGATCAGATGTATGCTTTCACAGTCCAAGTTACCTAAAAGATTTTGGGATGAGGCATTGAAGACAGCGGTTGATGTAATAAACTTGTCACCATGTACAGCTCTAGATGGTGATGTTGCAGAGCGTGTATGGTCAGGAAAAGATGTCTCTTATAAGCACTTGAGAGTGTTTGGTTGTCGTGCATTTGCACATGTTCCAGACATTGAGAGGTCCAAGCTGGATGGTAAGACAAAAGAATGTGCTTTGCTTGGTTACTCACATGATGAGTTTGGTTATAGACTTTGGGATCCAGAAAAGCAGAAGGTATTCAGAAGCAGAGATGCGGTATTTTTTGAAGATCAAACCCTTCAAGACTTCAAGAAGGAGGTGTCAGTCAAGTCTTCTACAGGAGGATTAACAGACTGTGATCCAGTTACTCCTCTAGTAAATCAGGGTGATAGGGGAGATGTGCAAGAAAATAGTGCAGGAGCAGGTATTAACTCACCTGTAGGACATGTTGAGCAGGAAGGAGATTAGGAGCAACCTCCTACAGAGCCTCAGCTGAGAAGATCTATCAGACAACGTCAACCTTCCAAAAGGTATTCTACAATGAATATATAATGCTTACTGATGCAGGTGAACCAGAATGTTACCAGGAGGCAGTTGAAAGTGAGCAGAAAAAGTAGTGGTTAGTAGGTATGCTGGAAGAAATGGATGCCTTATAGAAGAACCACACATATGATTTAGTGAACTACCAAGAGGAAGGAAGGCTTTAAAGAACAAGTGGGTTTTCAGGTTAAAGACTCAACAGCATTGTTCTCAACCAAAGTACAAGGCCAGATTGGTTGTGAAAGGCTTTGGTCAAAAGAAAGGTATTGACTTTGAAGAGATTTTTTCCCCTGTTGTTAAAATGTCTTCAATTCGTGTTGCTCTAGGTATTGTTGCTAGTCTAGACTTGGAGGTTGAGCAGTTAGATGTGAAGACAGCTTTTCTTCATGGTGATTTGGAGGAGGAAATCTATATGGAGCAACCAGAAGGCTTCAAAGTCAAAGGTAAAGAAAATCTTGTCTGCAGATTGAAAAAAAGCTTATATGGGCTGAAGCAAGCTCCAAGGCAGTGGTACAAGAAATTTGATTCATTTATGGCTGAAAATGGATACAAAAGAATGGCTTCAGATCATTGTGTGTATATCAAATGGTTTAGTGAGGATTTTGTCATACTCCTACTTTATGTTGATGACATGCTTATTCTTGGAAAAGATATGTCTATGATTGACAGGTTGAAGAAGAGCTGAGCAATTCATTTGAAATGAAGGATATGGGACCAGCAAAGCAAATACTGGGTATGCAGATTTCCCGTGATAGAAGAATCAAGAAAATATGGTTGTCACAGGAAAAGTACATTGAGAAGGTATTGGATAGGTTCAGTATGATCAATGCAAAGCCAGTTGGTTCTCCTCTTGCAGGTCACTTCAGGTTGTGCTCAGAGCAAAGTCCTTCAAGTGATGAGGAGAAGGAGAAAATGAAGAAGGTTCCTTACGCTTCAGCAGTCGGAAGTTTGATGTACGCGATGGTATGTACGAGGCCAGACATCGCATATGCAGTGGGTGTTGCTAGCAGATTTCTTGCAAATCCATGGAAAGAGCATTGGGCAGCAGTGAAGTGGATCTTCAGATATCTCAGAGGAAGCTCTAAAGTTTGTTTAAGCTTTGGGGGTGGTCCAGCTGTGCTGATTGGTTACACAGATGCAGATATGGTGAGAGATATTGATACAAGGAAGTCCACATCAGGTTTCATACTTACTTTTGCAGGGGGAGCTGTGTCATGGCAATCCAGATCGCAAAGGTGTGTAGCTCTCTCTACCACAGAGGCAGAATATATTGATGCTACCGAGGTCTGTAAGGAGATGCTGTGGATGAAAGAATTCTTACATGAATTGGGATTGAAACAGAAAAATTATGTGGTACATTGTGACAGCCAGAGCGCCATCCACTTGTGCAAGAACCCAACTTTTCATTTCAAGTCAAAGCATATAGATGTGAGATACCACTGGATTCGAAATGTGTTTGAAGAGAAGCAGTTACAGCTTCAGAAAATTCACACAGATGAAAATGGGGCAGACATGTTGACAAAGACCTTATCAAAAGAAAGGCAAGAGATATGCCGATAGTTGGTCGGCATGATTTTACACTAAGGAAGCATGAGACAGCCTCCCTTATGGGCTGAAGGGGGAGGTTGTTGGGCCCATGGCCCACTTATTCAGCCCATTAGGGCAAAAGGGAGCGCTACTCCTTTTTCCACCAGGATTTGTTCTCTCTCTTTATAAAAGGAGTAGCCGCCTTCCTTTTTTGGGTTTTCTCTTTTTTAAGGAGCAGCTCTGAAAAAAATAGGAGAAGCATGTAGCAGGTATTTCTTTTTTCTAGGAGCATGGATTGCTAGGGAAGAGAAGGAAGGGCTGCTGCTTGGTGCTTAACTACGTGGGAGGACTTCCACTCCAGGAATCACGTGAAGGTGCTGCAGAAGAAAAACAAGAGAAGAAGAAGAAGAGAAGGGAAGAAAATAAGGAGGTAACGCAGGAGACCGTATTTTTCG
>UESW01005079.1:51033-115147 GCA_900491605.1 Calamus simplicifolius | reverse complement strand
TGACGTAATCCTTATATCCCTATTATTCTCTTGTGATTGTTTCTCAAGTTCTGGCAAGGGACTTTGAGACTTGGATATTTATTATTTTATAGTGGATCTTCTTCTCTGGCTTGCCCATGGTTTTTTTTTTCTTTATCTTGAAGGGATTTTCCACGTAAATCTTGGTGTTTCTGTGATTGTGTGGTTTGCGCATTTTTATTTATTATTCCGCTGCGTATTATGGTCTGCTAGTATTTGCTCGTACACGGATTCTTTCCCATCAGGTCTGTCAATATGAAGTCCTGACTGGTGGATCATGTATTCATCAGAGAGGGACAGAGTGTCCTAAGGATCTTGTGGAGGGGTCACTTTTATCAGAAAAAATTTTCCTATTCCGAGCCAGCCATACCTAATAAGAAATATAAGCAGCCGAAGAGCTCAACCGAGGTGTGCCCTCTGCCTGCCCTGCCGAATCATCCTCAGAAAAGAAGAACGACAAGAGCTGCTACTATCAGGCCAGGATTGATAACCTGCTATCTGCCAGACTAATCTAACACCGTCGCAAGTGAAGATAGCATGGTCAGCAGTCTCCTCCTCCACCCGCATAATGGGCACATAGGCTGGATCGTCAAACCCCTACTCGAGAGCAGAGAGCAGGTTCGAAGGCAGTCCCAAGCCAGCTTCCAAATGAACAGCCGCACTCTATGGTGAATGGGAAGCTTCCAAATCCAAGAGACATCTAGTAACTGCCTAGGCTGTGGCCTATACTCCTGTATAAGATCCCTAGTCGGAGCACGAGTCGTATAGGATCTCCTCCAAAGTCTGGTGTCTGAAACTCTGTCCGATATAAGAGGGATGGACAAAATACGCCGGGCTAGCTCTGCCCCAAAAAGAGTGGCAACACGGGAGGTATGTGCAGTGCAATCCTGAGCAATTAAGTCAATAACTCTCGTACCAAAGCAATGTCAGTGCTCATAAAGGTGGGCCATCGGGACAATGGAATATCAGCCAGCTACGTATCCCTAAGCACATCAATAGAAGTACCATCACCAATCATCCACAAGACACGAGGTAGCATAGCCGAAGCATGATGACACACCTCTTTCCAGAAGAAAGAGCAGGCACGAGTAGGCTGGGGAGGTGTGTAAGTGGTCCAATCACCATACTTAGCATGCATAAACGAGCTCCATAAATAGTCAGGATCAAGCAAGAATCTCGTCGCGTGCCTAGCGGTCAATGCCTCCATCACAATGAGGGATTGAATCCCAAGCCCTCCCTCCGATATCGGCATACAAACAACATCCCAAGCCACCAGGTGGATCCCATGGCCATCCTGCATCGAACCCCAAAGGAAATCTCGAAACCATCTCTCCATGCCTCAAGCAAGTCACCGAAATGGCTGCATTGGATAGAATGTAGAGAGGAAGAGAAGAAGTAAGCAGAGCGAATAAGGGTGAGCCTGCCCATCATAGATAACTCAGTGACCTCCACCCATCCAAACGAGCCCTGACCCGCGCTCAAGGTCAAGGATATCAGAACACCATGGCCATCTCCTGTAATCGGAATGCCCAGATAGGAAAGCCGATCAGCCTGAGCAGAGATCCCCAAAATAAACTTAATGGTCTGCCTCACATGAAGGTTGGTCTTCAGACTGAAGCAAATCATGGATTTATCAAGGTTAACTTTCTATCCAGAAGCTCTGCAATAAGACTGAATCACTGACTCAAAAGCGGTAGCATTGCTGATAGTGGCCCTCCCCACCAAGATACAGTCGTCAGCAAAAAGCAGGTGAGATAGCGATGGCCCTTGGGGTCCCGCACTATAGGGAACATAGCATAAGCCTATTGAGCTTGATGTAGAGCCCTAGAAAGAGCATCAGCTGTGAGGATGAACAGGAAAGGTGAGAGCGGACAGCCCTGCCTGAGACCAACAGCAGACTGGAAATAGTCCGTCTGACTACCATTAACAATGATAGAGAAAGACGGCCACTGAATGCAGGCCCTAATCCAGGCTATAAAAGGCTCAGCAACCCCAAACTCCTGAAGAGCTCTATATAGGAACTCCCAACTCACTTTATCATAAGCTCTTTCCATATCCATCTTGATAGCCATTAATCAGTGACGAATAGGAGCCCTATGGAGATCATGCATAACTTTTGAGCTAAAAGACATTATCAGAAATGCACCGCCCTCTAAGAAAAGCCTCCTGCTCAGGAGAAATAATGCGGAGTAACCACTCGCAGCCGAGAAGCTAGGAGGCAAGTACAAATCTTATATAGAGTGGTGCAGAGACTGATAGGGCAGAAATGTTGAGGCTTGGAAGCATCAGGCCGTTTCGGCACCAGGGCTATAAGGGTCCTATTCCAATCAGGGGGATGGAGTTGGCCTGAAAGACAAGCTGGATGGCCTGAAAAACATCCTATCTCACAATAGCCCAATAGTGACGAAAGAAGAAGGGGGAAAACCATCAGGTCCTGGGGCCTTATCAGGACCCAGATTCCATAAAGACAGTCATTCTTAGCCTCAATAACCTTTGAGAGGGTGGAACAGAGCACACAGGGAACCCAACCCCCAAGATCTCAGTCCATCGAGAACGAAAAAATTGAAGAAGCTGGTCCCCAATAGCCTCACTATTTTTTGGACATTACCCTCCTCATCAACAAGCCGCCGAATCTGATTCGTCGCTCGACGCTTTAAGGTAGCTGATGGAAAAATCTAGTGTTCTTATCCCCCTCCTTGATCCACTGAATATGTGATATCTGCCTCCAATACATCTCCTGCTGCGGAGGAGGGAGTGGTGGAGAGCAAGGCTAGATCGAAGAGTAGTAAGGTCGAAATCCTGCAAATAGCCATACCGATCTTCCTTGTCCTAAAGCGAAACAATAGTGTGCTCAGTCTGTTCAATCTGCTGAATAATATCACCAACCTCTTCTCTATTCCATCTGGACAGTCGGCGCCTAGCCAGCTCAAGACGCCGAGATAATCTATAAGTAGCACTCCCTCTAACTGGAATATGCCAGACCTGAGAGATTAAGGAGCGGGCAGCAGAATAAGAAGTCCAAAATTTCTCAAATCTAAACTGACCCCTTCTCTGAGCAGCTGCATCAGTGGTGATTAGGAGAGAGCAATGATCGAAGGCAATCCTGGAAAGATGTGTAACAGTAGTAGAAGGAAAGGACGAATCCAATCTGCCGTGGCGAGAACCCTGTCCAACCTTTCCGACACTCTAGCAGAGCCATGACGGTTATTACACCTGGTGAATTAGGCTCCTGGAACCCCAAATCCAGCAGATTAGCAGAAGCTATGAAAGTCTGAAACTCAGAAATACCAGCAGTCTCCACAAATTGCCTACCCCCTCTCTTCTCATTAGCCTCCAAAATACAGTTAAAATCACCAGCACACAGGGTAGGAATTCCCTGAGAAAGCAGAGACAGGATCTCGTCCCAAAGAGAACGGCAGATCCAAAAATCGGTACTAGCATAAACACCCGACAAAAGCCACGGGGGGCAACGAGCCTTCTAATATAACAAGGGCAACCTGCTGACCACATAGATAAAAAGCATCAACTCTAATATCAGTAGGCCTCCACAACACCATAATGCCACCAGATAGACCCTCAGACTCTATAGCATAAGAAGACCAAGATCTAGATATCTATCTTCTAACATAGGCCAGACTATCGCTAGACAAGCGAGTCTCCAGCAAGATACAAATATCACAATTATGAAGCTGCATCAGCCTCCTAAAAGAGGAGTGAAACGAAGGTTTCAGGGCTCCTCTAACATTTCCATATAAGGATCTTCATTCAGAAAGGGGGGGGCAACCAAAACCCCTGACATCTCTGCATCAGGCGAACAGCTTGCAGGGATCACTCCTCCAAGGGACACTGATCCAGACTATCCATAGCCTCTACAGTGGCCTTCGGCTGGATGGCCTTTCTGAGTAGAGCAACTATAGAGTCATGGGACCGATCTTCTGCTTGCATCATCTGGGGGGCCTTAGTGGGAACCGCTGATGGATGAAGAACTAGTTTTTTCATGCTTGCTATATTTCTATATCGTGAGGGAGACCATGTGGCAAACTTTTTCGGGTTTTGAGGTTGCTCACGGTCGCGACCATTTGTCGTGAATAGGCCTTCGTCGGTAAGTAAGAGTCATCGTTGGCCTATTTATAACGCTTCAAATTTATCTACTAACCTAATTAAACAATTAACAAATTTAAACCATATAATCTATAAATTTAAATAAAATTAATTGATAATAAATAAATTTAAATTATAAACATATGACACATTTCTTTTTCATTTGATATAAGACTATATTTAGGATATTATAATTTGTTTCTCTTATAAGGTGAATTTGAGTTACAAACATATAACATTTTTTTTAATGCGATGTAAGACTATTTTTACGATATTATAATATGCCCTTTCATAGTGCAAAGTTTTTTTTTTTTTCGTACACCATAAATTAGGTAGAATGTACCCTAAATTTGATTGTTGGCAATGCAAGGATGGCTCATGCCATAATAAAACTCTACTACGGTTCTATAAGTAGCCATTTTCTTATACTTATCCCTTATGCCCATATCTTTGGCACATTTGAATGGTTCTGATACCATTTTTAATGCTCCAAGTCCATTTCAATTAAATCATTAGCGATGTAAGACTATTTTTACGATATTATAATATGCCCTCTCATAGTGCAATGTTTTTTTGTCGTACACCATAAATTAGGCAGAATGTACCCTGAATCCGATTGTTGGCAATGCAAGGATGGCTTCATGCCATAATGAAACTCTACCACGGTTCCATGAGTAGCCCTTTTCTCACACTTATCGCTTATGCCCATATCTTTCGCACATTCGAATCGGTTCTGATACCATTTGTAATGCTCCAAGTCCCTCTCTAATTAATTCATTAGCGGATCGAAACTATGTGACTTAAACTTGAGTAAAAATTTATAAATAACAAATACATTTAAATTATAAATATATAATATATATTTTTATTTGATCTAAAATTATTTTTAGGGCATTAGACCGTTGTTGTACCAAGAAAGCAGCGATAGCACTAGCGTCCTGTGAGTAGAGATGGGCACTGGGCCGTGCCTAGCATGGCATGGCATGGCCTGGCCCAGGCCCTCTGGGCCAAAAAAAAAATTAACCATGCCAGGCATGGCCCGTAAAAAAAATTTGGAGCCCAGCATGGCTCGGTAAAAAAAAATTTGGAGCCCGCACGTCCCGCAGCCCATTTTGGCATGCCACCGGCCATGCTGGCATGGCCCGTCATGGGCCGTGCAAGGCATGATAAGCCCTGCCAGGCTGCTGCTGCGGTGGCGGAGGCGGAGGCGAAGGCAGAGCCGAGAGGGAGGTGGCAGCTCCAGCGGCATCCTCCTCCGTGGGCATCCTCTGGTGGCTGACGCTGCCGATCTCGATGCAGAAGCTGCTGGATCTGGGAGGATCCTCCACTGTCGCCGCCATAGGTGGCTGGAGGGGCAGGGTGGGGAGGGAGAAGGAGGAGCGCAGAGAGGTGGATCGAAGCTAGGCGTCGATGCAGGGGGAGTGGAAAGCGTGGCGGCAGACATGGAGGAGGCAAAGCTCGTCGTGGGGGTGGAAGGGGGAGAGGCATACAACATAGTCAAGCGACGACCTGGGAAGCATGACGACCGAGGAGGCCAAGGAGAAGAGAGGGAGGGACTCGATCAGGATCTTCTTCTCCTCATTGAAGAGCACCAATGAATCGGCTGTGGTGGAGCGGTGGTGGTGGATGAGGCAGCATTGAGGAGGAAAAGGACGACGATGAAGGTGAGATTTCGGAGGAGTGGGAGATGAATCGAAGGAAGAGGTGAATAGAGGTGGAGGCAAGGAAGACGAAGAGAATGGTGGCGATGATGACACTGAGGCTGTATGCCCTTATAGGCCGTGCCAGGCTTGATTCGTGGGCATGGTATTAAGCCTAGCATGACCCCCTTTTTTGGGCCGTGCCTAGCACGGTCTGGTACTATAGCAATCGGGCCGGGCCTGGCACGACTCGGTTCATGCCGGCCTGGGTCGGGCCATGGGCGACCCGGCCCAGTGCCCATGTCTACATGTGAACCATAGGTCAATTCTTGGGCTTGTTGGAAATGATTGGTTGGCATGTCAAACGGTCACTATGGATGGCAACTTTCCCCGTTTGGCCGTTTATCCGATCGGTACCATTTTTAACGGGTCGAGAATCCTCGGTCTAAACGGCTTAACGGATAACTGAGATTTTTGTTAATGGCTAAACGGATAAATGGCCCGATGATATTCTTCGCCTTATCCCTATCCCTGTTAGCTTTAATATAATATATTTAAATTATATATTTATACATTAATATATTAAAAATAAAAAAAATAAAAAATAAAAATATATATAGTAAAATATTTAAATTTATTCTTTCTGACTCTTACTCTTTTTCTTTCACGCAACCATCTCTTACTTTCCTTCTTTCACAAAGCCGATTTGAAGTTCTGAACATGAAAGCCAGACGAACCTAGTTCCATCGTTTATCTTCGCCAATCGCTGCCCTATCGACGTCCTTCAATACTTTTTTCTTTATCTGATACACTCATCTCTTTTCTTTATTTTTTAAAAATATATCTCTTTATTTTTTGCTTTAAAATTTGAATGTATTCTTTTTTTTTACGGTTGTTGCATTGAAAATCTTCATTTTCGTTTGTTACTGTATTAAAGCTAATATGCATTTCTAAGAGAACTAAATCAAACCATTTAGTAGTCGAAGAATCTCTTATATGTATCAATATCATCTGATTATTCTCAATTAATCTTCATCTTATCCTAAAAAAATTATTTTTTTAATTTTTAATAAATTATAAATTTAATAAAATAATTTTATTTTTTTATATAAATGGGTAAATGGGTATCCGGTGGATATCAGTTTATCCGATCGGATATCTTCGTCCTTGCTTTGTTAACTATAATAACTTAACAGGATAAAAAATTAAAATATTTTTTTCTAACAAGGAACTATTTTCAGGCCGTTGCCATCCCTAGCTGTTGCACTGGCCGGCCTAACACACCCTTTAGGCTGCGTCCCATGGCCCAGGAGTCCATGCTGAGGCATATCACCCTCACCCGCGTGCAAAGGGAAAAGTCTTTGTACACTGCCCCGATGCAGCAAGTCCTACGTGGGCTGCACCGCTCCTTCTTATTGGTCCACATGGATCCCATGTGGCTTGACGCGATGGGACAGAATAGCAGGGGATAATGTACTTTTTGATCGTACATCCATTAAAAGTTGTTCAGCCTTTCACCATTGGTGTGCAGACAAAAATGCCCTTTCCCTCCAGCCTACTTCAACCCGCCATCTTATTTGGATTTTGCTGATAAAAAACTCTTTTTGATTGTAAAACATTCTTCTGTGGATGATGGCGCCGCGGAGCGGGAGTCTGGGGTTGAGGTTGTGGTTTATGAGCTTGACGATGGCTTTCAGATCTCCTACCAGATAGGATGGAGGGTAGAAGTAGGCCTGCATGAGGGTGTTAGTTTGGACCAGCACCACTGCCTTGGCGTACCTTGATGGAAGGGGCTCGGTGCCGATGACATTGGCATTCAGGAACTGGATGGTTTTGTCTGGAGATCAATGATCTTTTTGGTGTAGCGATAGTTTGGAGGATTCATCAGCTTTGGTGCTAGCTTTTGATGATTCATCAGCTTTGGTTCATCTGTGTTCCTTAAACTCTAACTTCTTAACAGCTTTGCTGCTCAAAAAGCATTAGTTCAACTAGGGTGTCATGGGTTTTGAACTAGGGTATTGTGGGTTTTCAACTAGGGTGTCATGGGTTTTCAACTAATCTTTGTCTTAACGTTTTCTGAATGGGTGTCATAGGTTTTGAACTAGGGTGTCGTGGGCTTTGAACTAGGTGTCGTGGGTTTTCAACTAGGGTGTTGTAGGTTTTGAACTAATGCTTTGTCTTAACGTTTTGAACTAGGGTGTTGTGGGTTTTGAACTAGGTGTTGTGGGTTTTGAACTAGGGTGTCGTGGGTTTTGAACTAATGCTTTGTCTTAACGTTTTGAACTAGGGTGTCGTGGGTTTTCAACTAGGGTGTCGTGGGTTTTAAACTAATGCTTTGTCTTAACGTTTTAAACTAGGGTGTCGTGGGTTTTGAACTAGGGTGTCGTGGGTTTTGAACTAATGCTTTGTCTTAACGTTTTGAACTAGGGTGTCATGGGTTTTCAACTAGGGTGTCATGGGTTTTCAACTAGGGTGTCGTAGGTTTTGAACTAATGCTTTGTCTTAACGTTTTGAACTAGGGTATCGTGGGTTTTGAACTAGGGTGTCATGGGTTTTCAACTAGGGTGTCATGGGTTTTGAACTAATGCTTTGTCTTAACGTTTTGAACTAGGGTGTCGTGGGTTTTCAACTAATGCTTTGTCTTAACGTTTTGATCTAGGGTGTCGTGGGTTTTGAACTAGGGTCTCACAAGTATTATATAGGCATTTGGTACAAGAAAGTCTCAACACAAACTGTAGTTTGGGTAGCAAACAGGGAAAGACCAGTCTTTAACACTTCATATTCAGAGTCAAAGCTCTCCAATGATGGTAATCTAGTCCTTATACACTCAAAGCCATTGTCTGGTCATCCAATTCAACCTTCACTGCTTCAATCACCATAGTTGCAGTTCTCCTTGACGATGGCAACCTCGTCTTGAAAGATGACTCCAACTCCCATGTCTTCTAGCAAAGCTTTTCGGGAGCCGAGACATGGCCACACTATTTTTCACTGGAACCCAGAAATGCACAGCTTATACAGCTTCAGCTATGTTGCAGACGTGAACACAAGCAACACGACCTATGTTGTTCAAAATAGCTCTGTTATCGCAAACTTTATGTTAGATTTCATAGGCCAAATGAAGCGATGGCTATGGAACAATGACACACAACAATAGTTATTGCACTGCATCTTTCCAAATGATCCATGTCAGGTGTATCTAGTTCAAAACCTATGACACCCTAGTTGAAAACCCACGACACCCTAATTCAAAACCCACGACACCCTAGTTCAAAACGTTAAGACAAAGCATTAGTTCAAAACCTACGACACTCTAGTTGAAAACCCACGACACCCTAGTTCAAAACCCACGACACCTTAGTTAAAAACCCACGACACCCTAGTTCAAAACGTTAAGACAAAGCATTAGTTCAAAACCCATGACACCCTAGTTGAAAACCCACGATACCCTATTTGAAAACCCATGACACCCTAGTTCAAAACGTTAAGACAAAGCATTAGTTCAAAACCCACGATACCTTAGTTGAAAACCCACGACACCCTAGTTCAAAACCCATGACACCCAAGTTCAAAACGTTAAGACAAAGCATTAGTTCAAAACCCACGACACCCTAGTTCAAAACCCACGACACCCTAGTTCAAAACGTTAAGACAAAGCATTAGTTCAAAATCCACGACACCCTAGTTCAAAACCCATGACACCCTAGTTCAAAACCCACGACACCCTAATTCAAAATGTTAAGACAAAGCATTAGTTCAAAACCCACGACACCCTAGTTCAAAATGTTAAGACAAAGCATTAGTTCAAAACCTATGACACCCTAGTTGAAAACCCACGACACCCTAGTTCAAAACCCATGACACCCTAATTCAAAACCCATGACACCCTAGTTCAAAATGTTAAGATAAAACATTAGTTCAAAACCTACGACACCCTAGTTGAAAACCCACGACACCCTAGTTCAAAACCCACGACACCCTAGTTCAAAACGTTAAGACAAAGCATTAGTTCAAAACCCACGACACCCTAGTTCAAAACCCACGATACCCTAGTTCAAAACGTTAAGACAAAGCATTAGTTCAAAACCTATGACAACCTAGTTGAAAACCCACGACACTCTAGTTCAAAACCCACGACACCCTAGTTCAAAACCTATGACACCCATTCAAAAACGTTAAGACAAAGCATTAGTTGAAAACTCACGACACCCTAATTCAAAACCCACGACACCCTAGTTGAACTAATGCTTTTTGAGCAGCAAAGCTATTAAGAAGTTAGAGTTTAAGGAACATAGATGAACTAAAGCTGATGAATCATCAAAAGCTAGCACCAAAGCTGATGAATCCTCAAAGCGATTGCCGCACCAAAAAGACCATTGATCTCCAAACGAAACCATCCAGTTCCTGAATGCCGATGTCATCGGCACCAAGCCCCTTCCATCAAGGTACGCCAAGGCGGTGATGCTGGTCCAAACTAACACCCTCATGCATGCCTACTTCTACCTGCCATCCTATCTGGTAGGAGATCCTGAAAGCCATCGTCAAGCTCATAAACCACAATCTCAACCCCAGACTCCCGCTCCGCGGCACCATCATCCAGGAAGAATGTTTTACAATAGAAAGAGTTTTTTTTTATTAAAATCTAAATAAGATGGCGGGTTAAAGTAGGCTGGAGGGAAAGGACATTTTCGTCTGCACACCAATGGTGAAAGGCTGAACGACTTTTAATGGATGTACGATCAAAAGTAACATTATCTCCATGTTATTCTATCCCATCATGTTAGGCTACATGGGATTTATGTGGACCAATAAAAAAAGCGGTGCAGCTCACGTAGGACTTGCTGCATTGAGGGCGGTGTACAAAGTCTTTCGGCATGCAAAGGCATAGAAAACGATTGATTCTCTATTTTTTTTATATACTAAATTAATCAAAATGTTTTTTAAAATATTACCGTTAGGTAGATATTTTGATAAAAACCTTCGGCCATTATTGATGATTCCTGATAAAGCCCGCGGGGCCTCAATCAAACCTTTTGACCCAGCGCGGCCATTTTTACACTGGATGGGCACTCGATGGGCAATTACTTTGCCGCTACGTGGGCCAATTTGTACGAAGTTGGCCCTTTCATCGAACATTATGACGGAAGCAACCATTGTCATGGCGACTCAAAAGCATGGCACGGATGCGGATGCCAAGCTTGTCACGGATGCAAGCAAAAAGTGGGCAGATTTTTGCAAGTAGGAAGTAAAACGGAGATGGAAGTTACTCACTCGACCCTCAACTTGGCCCACCAAGACATCTTAAGCCGTGCCGATTTATTAAAAAGGTGCCTTCGCAATCACGGCTCACCAAACGTGCGCTTTGGTTGATTTGAGTGGGGGCGCCTTTCGGTGAACCACCTGAATCGTGTACTATCTCAAAATAATAATCAAACCAAAGAACCCAAGTACCAACAAACGTGCACCGAGTGCGCCGCGCTGCGCTGCGCTGCTTGCTCCGCGGGCGGCGGAGGCTCCGCCGGGGCCATCGTCGCCTCGTCAGCGCGCATAGCATCCATCTCGGATCAGCACGTGAACTACACCGATTTTCTTTATTAATTAATATATATTTTATATAATTTTATATAATAAAATGAGATAACAAAAATTATAATTATAAATTCGTAAGTAATACATATTTCTGATTTAATGAAACTCGATGAAAAAGCTTATTTTTTAAAAAAATATTAAGATATTTTAATTGTAAAATAATGAGATCAGAGTTATAAAATTACGGTATTCATTCAAAAAAAAAAATGTTAAGACAATTTTACGATATTTTTATAAAAAAAATTACGATATCTATTTATAAAATTACAATATCATAGTTATAAAATTACTACACTCATTTAGAAAGCTAAAAAAATATAATACTTTATTTATAAATTTATGATATTGTAATTATAAAATTACATCACTTATTAAGAAAATAATAAAACAAAGCTTTACCATCGATCAAAAAAAAATTATCGCATTTAAGCCATACAGAATACATATGGATCAGCGGTTTCTCTCCTAATTCTTTATTACCATGGAAGCTTGCATGAAACATCCTTCCCACTTGTTCCCTGCTCTCGGGGAGAGGTATGAGCATCCAACCTATATACCCATTATGCGGCCTTGAGGATGAAACAGTTGATCATGCTATTTTCACATGCACTAAAGCCAGACTGATATGGTAGCTTTTAGGTTACTTCCCTTGGGTGCTTGGCTATGTTTCTCTTTTTTGAGCCTGATTAGGCAGGATATGAGGAGGGGTTCCATCAGTGGGGATCTACCTGGGCTTACATAGCTAATCAGATTTGGTTATCCCGAAACGGGCTTGTGTTCACTGATGAGGATGCTCCTTCTCGCAGGATAGTCAGATCTGCCTTCTCCTTATTTACTGAGTATACTCTCCATCAGAGATCTCTTGATTTTGCAACCCCTGGCCTCTGAGACTCCCTGTTGCTTCGGCAGCGCACCGTCGCACGGTCTTCATATCCTGGGAGCCCCCATCTCTAAGGTTTGTTAAAATCAACATTGATGGGAGTGTTTGAGGTAGTGTGCTGGATCGGCGTTTGTGATTCGTGGATCGGATGGTGTGATATTGGCGGCTAAAGGATTCAACATTCTTGACTCCTCGGTGTCCCTTGCTGAGCTGCAGGCAGTATGGGCAGGTATTTCTTATGCCATTTATAGCCTCGGAGTCCATAGTCTCATCATTGAAGAGGAGGATTCGATTACTATCATCCGCTGGCTTCGTTAGGTATCCAGCGACCACTTACCTACCATTCTCTTGTTCGTGACATTCGATCTATTCTTCAGGGAGCCTCGGATGCCCAAATTCGGCACATCTATTGGAAAGCCAACTTGGCAGCTGATTGGATTGCCGTTAGGGTAGCCCACCACTCTATGTTTGGAGGTAGCAACAGGCGATCCTTGCTCTTTTATACATTTTTTTTTTAAATTTATACTCTGATATATCACTCATTCTATATTAGTGTTATCATCCATATGTTTAAAAAAAAAAATTCTTTATTACCAAAAACAAAGCATGAAATGGTTTAAATCAATTGGAAGGATAACTTTGTAAACATGACGTATATTTACATATTACATCAAAAACAGATTTCCATCGACGAAGGTACAATAATTAATGGAACTGAACCAGAATATCGGAACGACAAACGGAACCAGGACCAGGGTGCTCCGTCTCCTTTTCTTCACTCTCACACCCACCCACGGGGTGCTCCGGTGAAGCCGGGAAGCTCTTCTCCCCACCTCGGCCATCCGCTTCTCCTTCACGCGCCCTCCCTCTCTCTTAGATCGCTGCTATATCGTTTCGTTCGTTCCAGATAGATACGAAGGTAGAGAACAAGCTCTCGTGGGGAGGCGTTCTCTCCTTGCTATTTATTTTCTCCCTTCTATCGATCGATGAGATCGAGGATTCGTTCCCTCTTCGCTTCCCTTGTGTTGATCCTTTTCTTTTATGTCGTTTAATTCTTTATCTCTTTCCAATAAATAATAAACGCTACCACGCAGAGCTGTGGGAGTTATATGTCTGATAGAGGAGAACCAGCTAAAGAAGATCAAAGAGAAGGAGATGAAGCCGAGGACGAGTTGGCCTTATGCGACGGCGGCGGCGGTGGTGTTAGAGACGATGAGGGAGAGAGGAGGAACGAGAAGCGAGGATCGTCGTCTTCTTCTTCCAAGAGGAGGAAGGCGAAGCAGGCGCTTCTCTTCCCCGTCAAGAAATTCAAGAAGCTCTGCCTCCGGAGCAGCGGCGAGGGAGAGAGGCGCAGGAAGAGAACGCCGGCGCGGGCGCCCACGTACGACGCCGTCGGCACGGGCTGCGTCCTCTGCTTCAGCGCCCCGCCGATCCCTCCCGACTCACCTCTCCGGGTCGACGATCGCCAGAAGAAGCACGCCTCCTATGACGACTTCGTGAGGTCCCTCCTCGAGAAGAACGATTTCTACTCCCCGGATTGCAATGTCCATCGCCCATTCAACGACAGATAAGGGATTTGTTTTTGAGCATTGATTGAAATTGATCAGTATGGCATTCTTCTTCTTCTTCTGTTTAGTCTATGCCTTCTTCTTCTCCTTGGATAGAGCATGAAAACTATTGGGTTTTCGTGATGTAAATCTTGATCATTTGTGATTCTCTCGCTGGCGAACCCCATTCTGGTCATCTACGTGATAGGGATTGGAGTTGGTTAGTGATAGGAATTGGAGAATTTGGATCTTGAAGAAGGCCCTTTTGATGTTTCTTCGTAAATCAGATAAAATGCAAAATTTTCTTGCTCGTTTTGAGAAGGCTACAGTGCAGATTTTTTATTTTTTTTATTTTTTTTTCGTGTTGTTGTGTGTCCTTAACCTGTTTATCTCGTAGAAAAGAGTTCTGAACCGATGAACCTGTGAATTCTTTTTTTTTTTTCCCCGTGTTGTAAAAAGAGCTAAAATTCTTCCATGTATGGAATATTATTCTTTTGAGTTTTCCTCCTATCTTTGTGATGTTCTCACTTTTCTACTGGACCGATCGTTTTTCCAATACATTCGATTTTTTCTTTGTTTTTCTTTTATTCATTTCGATTCCTTCTCTTATATGTACCATTGTGATTTAAGACGAAACGCAGATGCAGCTGTCATGCATGTTTTGATGTGAATTTTTCCATGGCTGTGTAATTTGGTAGTTGTGTTGATTCTAGCATCAGGACGGACTGGTAGTTTTGGTGAAGGTGACATCTGACAAGTTGACTTGTACCCTTAGCACATCCAAAAGAAGCTCATAGAAGTAGATAGTTCTGAATGGTAGACCCTTTCTTGCTTCAGTACCTGATGACTGGAGTGTTTGGGAGTAAAATCACAATGCTCATTTGTCAGGGCATACATTGAGGGATTAGTTATGTGAAGTCCCACAGTGAACCTGTCAAGAAAATGCTGGGATATCTTTACCCAGACTAATGATCGGCTAATGTTTCTTCTTTTCTGATGGATAGGTAGCATCCTGTAATAATGCTATGTTCATCAACCAAATGATCTTAATTGCAATTTTGCCAACTGGGTGTTTAAAACAACAACAACAAAGCATTAATTCCAAACAAATCAGGGTCAGCTACATGAAACCTTTTTCTTCGTTATGCTTGCCAACTAATTGCATATTGGATGCATATTGCAGCAATATGGATGATACTCTCCCATCTCTTTTACATCTAAATTCGGCTGCTGCTTGAATGATTTACTTCTTCAAGGATCGTCTCCCTTCATTAAAGGTCCGTGCTGATACTCTGCTGAAGATTCTTTCTTTTTCTGATAATCTAAGTTGTCCTTCTGTAATTTTATTTCCTTTAAGCTTCATCATGTTGATATGGGAGCAACCCAGGTTAAAAGTTACTCTACATTACATTACATCATTATTGTATATATTTGTTTCCTGAATGATTTCTTCCAATGTGATATATTATACATCTGAAAGTGACCTCAAGTTACAAAATATTTAGAATAAAATGTTGAAAAATTGTACATTACCTAACATCATAAAAGCATTTTTGAACAAGTTGTACCTCATCCATGTGGCCTATGCCGAAACATTAGTAAACCCTTCTTTACCCTGCATTGTTGTAAAGACCACATTCTGTGGCTTCACAAGATATCCTACCTATTAGTTTTGGTCATTTATTTATTTTTAAATAATACAGACAATCATAATTATAACGATACAACCATATGTGTTTGTTGAGATAATTGTTGTTGCGACTATCTTTAGAAAAGATATTTGCTTGCTGAAGAAAAGCACAAAGTTAAAAGTGATTGATTTCAGTGAATATATGGGTTTGTGCATTAGCAGATAGATGTTGTGAAAATCATAATACTAATTTTTCTAGGTCTAGTGGCTGATGATATAATATTTCATAGCTTGCAAATGCCTTTTCAAGCATAAGTGTATTAGTGCCATGTTCGGGTATGCAAGCTCAAGACTAGAGTCAATAACATCATCATCTGGATTTACCTGGTATTCTCACTTGGTGATGTTTCCTCCCTTTTGATTACTTAACAATACTTTATTGTCACATTTTACAAAACAATCAAAGATGTATGCTTCTTTGATAATCCATTAGTCACCCATTTACAAAACAATCAAAGGCAATATGCTTCTTTGATATCCATTAAGTGCCATTGGTCACCGTTTCAGTGAGACATTTATGGTTGATATACTCATTGTTTCATTGCTTACACTAGTTTAAATATCCATATTGATCCTTTCCACAGGTTCATAACCATATTGATTAAAATAAAATTGGCCCATTACTTGGTCACCTCAATGATAAAATTGGCCCATTAATTGTTCACCTCAAAGCTATCTTTAGTGTCTTAATTTGTTTTTGCACTCTCACCCAGTTCAGCGAATGCCAAATGCCACTTTTGTGTTTAAATGATAGATAAAGTTTCATGCAGTTTTGAGCATTATCATTCTGCTTTCTTTAGCATTCTTTCCTATAGTGAATTTCCCTTTTGACTTCTTATTTGACCTCTATAGTTACTATTTACAAAGTCAAGGAGACATTGCTCTTAGATATCCATTCAATGCCACCAACAACCTTTCCAGCGAGACTTTCATCATCATTCCTATGGCCTTGTATAAATCTTATTCAGATTCTCTAAAACCTCCATCCAACAACACCTGTTTCCCTTCTCCCCCTTGTTTGTGTCTAATCTCATCCCTTCTTCCCTCCTCTTTTTCTCCTCTCTAATCATCTGAAAATAGGCCTCTGGTTGGCACACTTTATTTGTTGATGTATGCGTTTTTGACATAATGATTTTTTCTCATCATTGTCAAAATAGAATACCATATGTACCTTGGTATGATCTTTTTATGTATTATGATGTTTCACTCCCCTGGAACCCAGCTTTTCACCAATTCATTATGCAATCAATTTTAAGCTTTAGCACTGTATATATTTTTAGGCAAGGATAGTTTACAAAATCATGAGTTCCAAGTTGGTACTTTAGTTTGAAACCTCTACATTGGCTAGAGCAAATGTATATCCATCTTGCAGCGATGATCACTTGGCCGCTCACCTTTCAGATGTTCCACTGTCAAGTTGGCCCAAAATACCCATGCTTAAGGAGGGTGAGGATTGTGTATCGCTCTACATGGAGGACAGTTGTTGAAACGGTCCAAAACTTTCTTCTAACTCTATCCAAAGTCATGCAATCTGAGGTGGTCATCATCCCCAGAGGATCTAATCCATCACAAAAGCACAGCATGGTAGGCCATCTAGTGTATGCTCATCAACTGTTATATACTGTACGGTTCTCCTCTCTGTTAACTGGTTAACAAGTTAGGAATATTGCCATGACTATCATAAAATCTTGCTCAAAGCCTATCTGAACTTGTAGGAGATAGGCACATTAGAAATTTATCATCCTTTCCCAATTCCCAGAAAAATTAAGTGCCATGAAAGAGTAAAAAAGGAACCTCAAATAGCCATACTTTGTGGGTTATTATGTGCATAACATTCTGCTTAATTGATGTGTAAAAGGTTGTCTATGTGCTAGATCTGATCTACTCCTTTACGTTCATAACAGGAATTCTAGATTAGATCAACGTGCTTAGAAGTTAGAACTTGTTACTGTCTCAAAAACTTCACTAAAATCAAGCATTGATGAACGACCAACTTAGTAGGATTTTTTGGGGAATAAAACAGTAGCCTTACAAATTTCCATTTCTAATTAAGTTTGATTCCCACTAACAATATCTTTGAGGTATTCATTATGCAAAAGTCACAATACAACTCCGACCTACTTTTCTTCCTTAATAGAAAAGTAAATGAAAAGCTCTGTAGGCCAGCAATTAATGAAAGTAATCCCTGGAGGGGAATCAGTCAAAGAGATTGCATGCCCATGGCACAATTCCTTAAAAGGACTAGAGTGCTAAGCTACCTTCGGGCTGCACCACTTTAATGAATGACTCAAACAAATAGGAGATGTCCTCTTATTTCCATCTTGAGAATAGAAGTTTTGCATCAAAGCAAGTTGTTTCAATTACTAATTCACAATATATTTTTACAACTCTCCTCTTGTGCCATTCATATATGATCAAAGAAGTGGGTGGAGATTACAACATTTTCACCCTTGTTTCTATTTATTTTCATTGTTCCCCTAATTTTTTTCATCACCTTGTTGGGTTTTTGAAACTTTATGTCATTCTTTGTTGTTTTTTGTTTTATGTCCCAAGTCAGCTCATCTGAGTTGTTATGGCAATTGGATTTCTGAATATCAAAGATTACACGGTCAACTCTTGACTATTTTTTGGTGTGCCATAGCACCAAAGTAACATTTTATTTTTATAAAGATTAGGAAAAATATTGCTAAAAAATAGCCTATGCAAGAGAGCTATCTTGGACTTTTGTAACACATGTGAGATATTATTCTGCATGATATTCCAAAGGATTTGACTTTTCTTTTTGCTTAGCCTATCAAATTTTCTTGTTAGAATGACTAAATTTAAATGCTTTTGCTTATGCTTCTTTTAAACTCTGCCGCTAATGTCTATTCTTTTATGGTTTTTGTTTTTCTAAATATTCTTTATCTATATAATTTAACCATTGAGGCTATGGAGTCATAATTTACAAAAGGATATAGGATTCTCTCCCTTCGAAGGAGGAAAATTAACTTTGAAATTTATTACTAAAAAATAGACTTTCATCAACTCTTTCATCTTTGGTAGTAACCGTTGGTTATCTCAAAACGATTTTGAGATGTTTGCGGAAGCGAGATAAGGATCAAATCATATATCTTAGAAAAATTAAGTTAGCGATCTATACCCGTATTAATTAATAACAAGAACAATAAGGAGATTAAGAAATTGACCTTTCGTTCTCCATCAACACTACCTTGGAAAGTGATCACCACGGATCTTTCCAAACGTTCTCCAAATTATGATGAACACGAACGAGTGGGCGTAGCTATTTGATTTGGATTGAGATCATACAACTGAGTTTTTATTCACTTTTTATTCTCAACTCATGAGATAAAGTGAAGTTGAAGGAGAAAACTCTCTGTGGTTGATCATCTTCTTCCAATGTTCTTCTATGTTATTTTTCTCTCGTGAATCTTATATTTGAGAGAATAATAACTGCCAACTTTTTAATTAATTAATGATAACTTTCAACTCTTGGAATTACTTTAACGTATATCAATCCAATGACCAATTTTGGTTAGTTTTGATATATTTATCATGGGAGAGAGAAAGGCTCTCTCACGATCCCATATATATTTTCAATAACTAAATAATTTTTACATAGACTCATCTAGTAGAATATGCTACAATGTGTTCCCTAGCACACAGTATATTCTTAAATTTAAATATTTTAAATTTATTTTTAAATAATCATATTATTTAAAATAGAAATTAATCCAATTAATTTCTATAAAAATTAATTTAGAATTCTCAATTCTAAATTAATAACTCAACCCAACATATCATAAAGTTCACATAATTTAATGGAGCCGTCCAGAGGAACTATGGACATTATAATTTTAAGCTCCAATAATTTTAACATTCAATTAACACCTTAATTAAAATATCAAAATTATTAATTCCAAATTACTCCACTAAAAATTTGGAACTGCACTCTTAAAATTATAAAATTAATTATATTCAAAAGGATTTGAATCGTCCATTGATATAGTCACTACATATAAATCAATCCTCCATAAACGGTTCATGATTAAAGCTAGACATTTTTCGTTAACCTCTTTAATTACATCTTTATCCATAAGTACCATTGATTCTATAATGAATAATATATTTATGATCTAATCATAAATTGAGCACTCTTATTATTCAAGTCCCGAATCAACACTTATGGGAACTGTCCATCTGACTTCTTTACGAAGGAATGGATTTCATCTTGTATATTAATATTTTCGGCTACTTATGTTATTATATTTCCAATATACCAAGAATTTGACACTATGTTTATGTCATTACCTAGTATATCAAAAAATATAATACAATAAATAGGAGTCTATTAGTTACTCAGAATTAAGATCGATTCATATATGACCATCATTGATTAATTTTGAATGCTCTATTTTAACAACGAAATTTATTAGAGATTCATAATTAATCGTGTTCCAGTCCTATACAATCAAATTATATAAAGCGCTTTCATTCCGATAATCTCATTATCAACAATCCGGATAAGATCATTTCATTCAGAATGTAATGAACCGCGCTAGTAATTTTAAATTAAAGATCCTGATTGCAACTTTAATTTATAATTACGGACAAATTTAGATTATTTTACTTTAAATATTATCCTCTGTATATAACACTTATATACAATATTTAAAGTCACATTTAAATAATCCAAGGATTTTTGATATTTATAAAGCATCAAAACATGCATGCAAGTATAATATTGAAAAATTTCTAAATTATTCAGCAAAATAATAAATGTCATTTGTTTATGGGTACATACCCCAACAGTAACTACTTTGGCCACCCAAGAGAAACCTCTTGCTTCCACCATTGGAAGCAATTTTCTAAGGTAAGGGCTTTAGAGTAGAGCAAAGCATGGTTCTAATAGTTTATTAAACTGAAATCTACGAAGTTTATCTTAGGTATAAGTTTGTTAATCCAAAGGAGATCATGTAATTGCTTAGAAAGTCAAAGAATAGAAATGTGATTAGGTTATCACATCCAACTTATTGGTCAAAGGCTTATGGTTAAAAGGATTCAGAGTCTGGTTTGAGTTTGGGCTTTCATGGAGAGTATTAAGGGATGGAAGTCTAATTATACAGGATCCCAAGATTGGATTTGGGAATAGGCCAATTGACAAGCTGGACAGTAAGAAGGGGTGGCGGAGGGGGGGGGGGGGGGGACATGATGAATGAATATGAGAAAAGGAGATAAGACAGTGCTAGAAGGGGAAAACGGAAAGATCAGGAAGTGGAGAATAGCCTTATGGAGATTTACTGCTTTTGTCAAATCTACTGCTCAAGCAATGGTAAAGGCTAGCAAATTATAGTACTATAGTATTAAGGTTCATGTTAATTTTCCTAAAAGTTATGAAAATATAAAACATAAAATGCTTTTATATCTGGAAAAAAATTCATCCTTGAAAAGAAGAGGAGGAGCAAGGAGGAAACTTTAAAATATATAGGTTTGTTGCTACCTTCCCATGCACTTTAGTTCTAATACTTATTTGATGGGGGCATGCGTTTTGTAACAGCCTTTAGACTCTTGCTTTTAACTTTTTGTACCCCTTTTTATTCTCCAATGAAGACCAACTAAGGTGTCTATTCCCATATTAGAGTCCTCTACCTTTGATTCCATCAATTAAAGGTCTCAACCTCCTTAACTAGTTTGGATTAAGACTTTGTTGTCGTTATTATTGTAGTAAAATATCTCAACCTTGTGGCTCTAACTATGGTTTGCCATCTCAGTGCCAATAAAATTTTAACATAATGTTGGTATATCTGGTATGCTTGGTGCGAGAGTGTATCAAGTGTTGATGTCTCTCATACTAGTACCAGCATGGTATGCCGGTACGGTGTACTAACCCACACAACATACCTTAGGTTAGAATACTCCAATCCATATCCAATAAGTTTCTTGCTATTACAGGCATGTAACAAGGGCCTTGAAGCAAGTCTAAAAATAATTCTAATTGAACTAAGGTTGCCTAGTTTAGTATATTATCAAACTAGATTATACCTTCTTACTTAGAATAGGACTCCAATTAAAATAGAAACTTAAGAAATATTATTTGATTTATGGAATGTTAGACCATAAGTTAAATAGCTGAATAAAACATTGGATGTTTGATTAACTAAAGTCATAATACTTTACTTTAGCATAGCATGATTCTTGAACAAGCATGTGAGGGTAAGGCTGCATGTATATAATTCTTCTTGGACCTTACAATAGTGAGAGCCTTATATATTGGACTACCTTTTTCATGATTCTTGAATAACGTAATGCATGAAAACCTTATTTGGCACTATTCATTCAACTATAAATCATAATTTAATCATTAAGGAAGAATTTAGAACATTAAGGGTAAACAAAGAGGGGCCTTGAACCTAGGTGTCTAAAGGAGAGATACATAATTTGCCACATCATCTGTGTAAAGAGCACTGTAAGAGGATATTATCATCTACCAAGAGAGTTTTTGTAGAAATTAACTATCAACAGGGAGTGAACATTTGAAAGAGCAGTGATCATGGAAGTTATTAATGGAAGAAGCCACCAGAACTACTGTTCAAAAGTAGTTATTGCTGGAATTAACTACTTTCCGCTGCATAAAATATGAAACAGACTCATTTTGGGAAGCTCTTTAATCAATTACAACGACAATACATATGGTTATGTATCAAGGCTCACTGAGCCATGTTTATTGGGCATAGAATGTAATGTTAGTCCTTTTCTCTAGACCAAAGTTTTGAACTGCCACAGAATTTCCTTGGTGTTCTGTATGATTTTTCATTGGTGTTCTTCCAAACATTTTGTATTTTCTACACTCTTGTAATGGATGAATCCGACTGTGAAACCCCTAGTTATGTGTATGACAATGATGATTCTCCTATAGGATGACTAATCATTGTGAAATATTGAAGAATTTGAAGTATCTCAAAGGAGAACTTACTGAACTGAAAGTTAATAGAGGAAAAGGAACACCAACTCAAGCATTTTTAAACAAACTACCTCAGTAACTAATGCTATTGCTGAGCAACTTCTATATTGCAAAAAATATAAGCCCAATGCTGAGGCATGGAAAAGAATGCAAAGGAATTGACCACTCCCAACATTGACCAAGGCTCACCTAGCCAATTTAAAGAATTTCCTGTTAGGAAACCTTTATTCAAAGTTATTGCCAAATATATTCATCCATGTTGACCTGACTCTTGGGTCAACAAAAATATACAATTTCAATGAGCCACAAGGGCAAACACATAGCAATCCCTTCTTCCTCTTTTCTCCATGAGTAACTCCCATGGAGGTGGATGCTCTTTCAAGGGGCTCTTCTTGTAGTCAGTTCCTACAAAAACTCCGGAGATGACACTTGGCCTCTTGCATGGTTCCTTGTACTGACAATGAGTGGTAAATCATGATATCCATATGTCATGCATTAATAAATAAATAATCACGTTAAACACTACCGACCATTTAATATAGTTGATTGCTTTTCTTATGAACAGTCTTAGAAATAAACTTCATTGATCTCTTTTATTATTATTAGTACACACTATATCTTGTAGCAAAATTTGGTATTGTTTTTCCATATGGTTGTATCATTTGTGCCTTAGACATATATATATATATATATATATATATATCCTTGTTGAAGTCTCACCTTTTCCAGATAAAGAATTAGGCTGAGTATTTTGATCATTTTGCTCCTTACAAAATTAAAGATGTTGTGAGGTTGAAATCAGAATATTGAAGCAGCATGTGTGCACGCATGAGAGAGAGAGAGAGAGAGAGAGAGAGAGGCCCTTTTATATTCCTAGATCTTTCCATGTACTTTCTATAGGATCTCATCTTGATGCTCAATTTGGATCAATTCCTTGCTATTGAACCTTCTGCAAAGGATTTGGATTATAAGAGAAACTCTATTCCCACTACTCACAGGCAGCCCTTCTCATGCCAAGATGGTCCTCCATAAGGCACGCCATGTGCCGTTTATCACAGGCCATATGCGTAAGAGTTTATTCATATGCATAGCACTGCTTGATGATAATTTCATGTTGCTCGGAAAGCATATATTGCTTGCTAGCACTTTTCCCTACTCCTTTCCTAAGTTATATCGTATGAGTTGCTTCACCAGAAACTTCCCTTGCAGGAGCAGCAATGAACCAATAGCGTAGGACAGTGCATTACCAGCCCAAGCCAGGAATGTTACCTATCAGAAGTGATGATAACTTCACAGTTTCATAGCAGAATCAACAAATGCTTATAAAAATCTTATAGAATCTGCAGTATCATGAACAAAGCCAGTTTTGAGCATGATGCAGAATGGATACTGAATGCGGTGCCATTTTTGGGATGGGTTTTCCATGCCATGGAGATGTAACTGCTCTTGTTGTCCAGTTTTTTCTTCCATGGTTTGTAATGCTGTGTCCTCTCCGTGGATCGCTACAATATAACAATAAAGCACCTGGCATGGTGGACATGCTAGGCAAAACTGGTCATTGCGCTGTGCTTCGTGATGAATTCATAATGTCTTCTCAGAAGTCGCCCACTGGGGAAGGCAAGTCTCACTGTATATAAATATTAATGTTTTCCTGCTGATTTGTTTCATTGATGTACAAACAAAAAGGATTTAACGTTGTGTTACCAGCCGAAAGAGCAGTGAAAAATGGCTCTCAGATTCACTATCACATGAAATTCCAAGTAGGGGGGGGTATTGTAAAGGTAAACTGATTCGTCTGTTTGTGAGGTGTCTCTCTCTTGTAGATTCCAGACAGGAACTAGTGTTCCAAGAGACATGCTTCGTTGGCAAGGGGTCCAGAAGATGACAAAATGGGCAAGACGCAAGAGCTACAGGTTTACGTTGCTTGCCAGGCAAGGCATGCCATATCTTGGCCATAACTGGTCCACCGTTCTGTTAAGAAAGCCTCTACTTACACATGGTCCTCATAAAGTTGAATATCTGTAGCAATTTGCTATAAAACGGTTCAGTAAATACAAACTCAAAATCCCACCTGTACTGAAACCCAGAATTACTGGTTTTTACAACACCAAATCCAGAGCATCATCAATTAAGGTCGTTCCTTTTACTGCTAAAATAATAGTCTTTGAGAGAAAGGAATAAACCCCCAGGTAAATTACCCATATAAGGCTCAAACTAGAAGTCCAAACTTCAGCCAAGAAGAAATGCAACCTCGACGTCACCACCTAGTTTATGGCAAGGTGGATTCATTTATCGAAAAAAAGTCCTCATTAAGCTAATTAGCACATGCTTATTTTTCTCCTCACAGAAACTGATATACAAACATGGATGTCGTATGATACAAACGTGGAAAATCCTGTGATGGTTCTCAATCCCATTCCTAACACCAATGATTGCTGCTGACCTCCTCCCATACATACAAAGGCATTAGCATATATTTCTTTTCTGTAAGAAAATATATGGCTTCAATCAGGCATCACATGCCACCATTTTAACACGTAGTACTTTCTTTTCCTTATTTTTTATAAATTTTTTTAGTGAACTCTTGTCAATTTTCATACATTACTACCAGAGAAACAATCTGTCCACGGTCTTTCCTGTGGAAGCTTTTCAAGCTCCACCGAAGGACCATCATGGTCAGCATTTGCACCGCCAATGCCTTCAGCCCTTTTGAGATCATCTAGAGCTCGCTTTGCATATACTGTGAAGGCAACTGTTATGACAATGGCGATGACAAAGGATACGATATTGTAGACTATCTCCACTGTTGTCATGGAATAATTGCCATATTTCATGTCTGCCAAAGTCCTTATTAACCGTCCACTGCACCAAAACATAAAAAGGAAAAGGTTTAGAAAACGGAAAATAAAGCTGCCAAGACAATGCAAGTTGACGACCCTCCTTGGTAAAATAAAATTTATCCAAATCCAACACAAGGATGGCTTGGTGAGGAAACATGTCCGATGATGCACGTTAGACTGACTGTTTTTATTCAACACAAATCATACAACTTACTATTTTCTTAAAAGATTGCTTTGTGGCATAAAATATTAGGGGAAATAATTGGAAAATAAAGCTGTCTGACTGTCTAAGGATCCCTTGGGACCCTGGCAGATCAAACATTGGTGCATGATCAAAGCTTCCATGATAAGGTTTCAGCAAGAAGATGTCAGACATATGCTAAAAAGTATAAACAAGGTACTTTAGCAGTGGCAATGTGGTTGGAAGACATGAATGCAGCAGTTCCTCAGAGAGAGGGTTATCCTAGTTGCATGCTTGGTTTGAGCTTCGATCAAATGGCAAGAAATTCAATAAATCTTGCACTGTTTTTATTTTTTATTTTTTTCAAATGCTCTGTCTGGAAATGCATCTTACATTACCAATTATGCAAAACTCACTGACCTATAGATGTAGATAAAAGCTTCTGGAATCATTCCAGCAATTGAACCAGCTAGATAAGGTCCAAATTTCATATTAGTCACCACTACGGCATAATTGAAGATTGTGTATGGAAATGGTGAGATTCTGAAGAGCGCGACAACTCGAAACTGTTTGAACCAGCTCCCTTCTCCAGCCAACCTAAGTACAGCTGTCTGCTGAGGCCATCTCTTTAGCCATGACTATTAATCCAAAGCATTAAGCATACAAGAAACAAAGAAAAATCAGAAGTTTATTGAGAAGCATCGTTGATAGAACCAAAGTTGGCATATGGAACTAAGAGAACTTACATATATACGTTCACGGAAAAATAAGCCAATCAAATAGGGCAATACCATGCCAATTGTAGTCCCTACCATGATTATAACAAACCCAAGACCATATCCAAAAATCATTCCTGCCAGCCACATGGAGGGTCCAGAAGGGACCAAAATAACTGGGAAGAACGCTAAGGAGGCAATGAGCACAAAGGCAAGAACAGGCCGGCCAAAGGCAGTTGCTTCCCATTGCATAATTGGCAGGAGAACCTACAAAATTATACAATTGAACCCGTACATGTAAGATACAGAAAATAATACTACAATGAGATAACATTATTTTTGCTTCCTAAATAAAAGAAAAAGACAGATTTCAATATCATATTGGATAAGAGGATTGAACAAGTATAATTGGGATACCTAAAAGCGTTACAAGAAGAAGACAGTGATATATTTCTTATGCGCACAGAACTTTTAATATTCATGCAATAATACATCCTGCAATCACAAAATTGCACAGGATTTGCATACATTGTTTTACATATTACAGTATACCATCTCATAACCAGCTGAAAGCGATACCCTAACAAAGGAAAACAAGATACATTACAAGTTCTAAACCCTCACAAAATGCAAGCACACAAGCATAGTCAAGACCAATGCATATTTAAAGCAGTGTATTTCATAGAGAAATAAGCACTAAGGAAAAAACCTGACAGTGGTTTTGCACATAGAATATCTACATCCATATGTATTGGATGCTTAAAATACATGCTGAGGCTGCCCTTAAATTTGAACAACTTACTAAACATGGAGAGACCAGCCAGATGATTTGATTATCTAGAACAGGAGCATCCATAGCTTCTAGTGTTTTAATGGTGTATACCATCTATAATCTGCAATTCTCAGGAGCAAGGTATTGCAGGTGTATATATATATATATATAATTCTCTTCTTCTATTATTATTTGAAATCAGACCTCTCAATAAAATATATACTGCAGTCAACATTTGAATATGAGATCAGAGCCAACCCTGACTATGTCCCCTCTTGAGTCCTCTGGAATTCTACATCCTTTCTTATCCTTCATGGCAAGAACACCATCTAATACCTACAAATCAACTGTTCTAGTGACTTCTTTTCCTCACGATTATCATTGGTATGAATTTTAGGTTCGGTTGTCTCCACATTTTCCTTCCACCATTCAAAAAGTCGTGGGAACATTCTAGTTTCAAGTCCATATTAAAGACAACTAAGCTACCTGGGTCTGAGCCATGAAAATATTCCTCATGGACAAAAAGCCATATAGTATTTTTGACGAATCCGCTCTCCGAATTCCAATTTAACAACCAGATGTTCTCATTATAAGAAAGCTTTAATCAAAGAGTTCATTCTAGGCATCTTGATTCAGTCTTCACAGATATTGCCAGCTGTGTTATGTCTGCTGATTCTGCACATGAGGTCAAATGACCTCCATGATCATCTCTCAAAAGAACACCCAAAATGTTTATCAAAACTCTTGTCCTATTGCCACTCTTCAACAAGAATCTTCTTCTGCCACATCAGATCTTTCATTTGGCAGGGTCCACCAACTGTTAGAAGCTAGGAGCATCCATGGACGGTTGCATCTTATTGAGCAACCAATCACATCCAAAATGGTGGGTGGCCATTTGCCTGAGATAGATCACCCATTATCATACACAGTATTCAGGATCAAAGAGTTATACAACCACACTCTAGCTCAAATTTGTCAAGGTTTAGCTTCATATCAGGTAAAAACTCATGCAAATGTATCTTGTCAAAGTTGGATACAAGAATCGTTATTAAAGGACCAACTACTGACTTCCTTCTTCATGGGTACAAGAAAAATCAGAAACTCAGAGAGAGAGAGAGAGAGAGAGAGAGAGAGAGCATGGGCTGATAGTAGAACTACCTTTTCAAAAGCAAATGGGACTCCCCATTTCACAAATATGTATGAAAGTAGTATCAGAAGCAAGCACCAAGAAAAGATTTTGATCCACCAGTTGAAGGATTGAGACTCTGATTTCTCAAGCGATGGTTGAGAATTAACATCAGACGTTCTCCTTTCATGTGGCAAAACCAGCCTTGCATATTCACCATCTTCCCGTGCATGCTGCTCAGAATTTTCACTATTCTTTTCCAACATCTCAGATGAACTTGACATCATTTTAATGCTCTAGAAAATCTGTTAGACACAGAAAGAAATAACAAGAAAAGGTCAATGACATCACGCTAGATGCATGGGGGAAAAAAATTAGGACCTTAGAACATCAGTTTGGCCTAATATAAACCAAAAGAACAAAAATGATTATTTCCAAGCCAGATGAAACCAGGAGACAGCATGCTGGTGTAAGATTATCATAAAATCTCTTGGGTTGGGGTAGCAATATGCATTAGCTTCATTTTTCCACTTCAAGATTTGCAATGAACATACAATGATCAGATAATAAGCGGTTTAGATTATAGAAAAATTAAAAATTTGATAAATTTAAGTCTGATATACATTGTTGGCCCTTTTCCTATCAGGTTAAAATTTTGGTTTAAGTTGGTCAGTTAAAATACTATCAAAGCTCAGGTATCGAGGAAGCCATGAACTCAGATCCCCACTTATTTAGTTATTTATTTAATTATATCCAGTTATCTGTTGATCTGATTTTGGCTAGACTTCACTCAATTATCCCTCCATGTGCATGATCAGGGCCACAGATAAGAGGCCGTTAAGCCTTTTATACGTTGCTCACCCTTTTTCCATCAGCTTAAGCTTTTGGGTTAAATTGGTCAGTTGCCATAACTTCACTTGATCCGTACACATCTAGGAGTGTGTCCCATGCATTATATAGGCAACCATACTTGTATAATGCATAGTGTTAGGAATATTTTAGTCATTCTAAAAATCCATTAGTAGTGTTCACGTTTAGAGTTCATGTCATTTTAAACGATTTGGATCCCTTAATCATCAGAAATACAGTTTGTACCAATAGATAGGCAATCATCCTTAAACTTACCATATTCTTTGTTCCATACCGTCTCTATGTTATTATATGCACCATATAACTCTTCATCTCCTAGTAAAATTCATGTTTGAATAGACAAGCCTTATATGGGTAGCCATGACATTCCAAGGCCTGTTAATGATTAAAAAATAACATGGATATCTAGATTATTGAAGACCCAAAAAGGTACTTCATGTCATCTGCTCTCAGGAGTTCCACTTCCACTACCTTCCATGTCTTCAACCAGGAAAGCAAGTCATTTGACAAGGAGTATAAACAAGCCAAGATAAATCAAACCAATCCTAGCACCTTTAAGGCAGGTACAAGGCAGTTTTTGTTGTAGGCTTTCAATGGATATTCCAGCCAAGGCACTGATACCCTCTATCCATGAAACAATGAAGAACTCAAGAATTTGCTCTACTAGTTTCACCTCTTAACTTCCTCTAGATATTTTTACAAAGCTAGAACAAGAATTGACTTAGATTTCCAGCTATTTTAGCATTAAATGCCACCACTAGTCTTTTGACTTGCTAGAATTTACAATTTAACAACTCCAGCTTGGATCATTCTGTAAATAAGCCCAGTTGGAGCCATCTAATTTAAAGCCGAGTGAAATTTGAAGTGTTTAAGAGCTTTTCAAGATATTTGGTCAAACCTAAGGTTCTTAAGATTTCCATATACTTTTAAGCTAATTTCAATACCATATCTTAATCTTATAATTGAAAATTACAGAAAAATGTAGTCTACATTATGCTGATTATGTTAGTCTTTGATAAATAAATTTAAAAAGAGTAGATTTAATCTATAAGTAATAGTAGACATAAAAGTAAATATATCAAGAAAACATAAAAGTAAATATATCAATTAAATAATTAATTGTTATTTGGATTTCAAGGATAAACCGGCCAAGCGCAATCTAGGCAGGCCTAGCTAGCTCAGCTCATTTACTTATCGAGCAAGCCCTTGTTAAGACAAATTTCAAGCAGAACACTAGTTGCTGACAAATGGCTCAGCTTAAGCTATTACATCCGTGTTAATAATATCTTTTAAAGAAGAGCCTAATTTAAGACTTTGTAAACATCACCTTGATCAAGACATACTGCTTTACCCAAGAACATGTCTTCAGTTTTTTTTTTTCAGTCGAAGATGGTTAAATGTGATGATCAAGATATATCTTTAAATCAAATAATAATAATAATAATAATACTCATATAAGAGAATGATAAATAAAAAGGGGCATTCATCTTGACACAAATCAATCACATGTCAACTATTGGGCTCAAGATTGTCGTATTGGAGATGTATATGTTTGTTTTCTTTGCACTAAATAAGTAACCTTCTGATAGTAAGGAAGAAAATGTAGGAGTATATATAGAGAATACGCTGCCTCATTAAGCATAAAGCCACACTAAAGCGAGTGCAAACAAAAATCTAAAACTGAAGTTAAATCATTCACCAAGAATCTAAAAAAAGCAGAGTATGAGGAAGGCAGTTTAGTAACAAAGCATAAGAATGCAAGGATATGAGGAAACCAGGGTGTTAGTTGAAACGGCATTTCAGGATACAGACAGATATTAATGAGGCATCACAAGCATAGAAAACAACTAAATGACTTATAAACCAAAGCTGAGATTTATGGTAATATCGATGAGACAAGTTTAGTCATGGTTTAATACTGTACAGGGAACCATATGAAGCATGATCACGAAGTAGATCTGATAACAGTTTAATACAAGAAGTGAACACACATGATGAGGATTATAAAGCCTCTAAGCTTGGCGAGTTATAAAATGAACATGAAAAAAAAAAATCAGCTTCACAGTTTAACTTTAGGCTTGTGAAGCTAGGGACATGCCAAAAAGAAAAAAAATCAATTCTGTGTTTCATGAAGCTAATGTCTTTATAAAGGCATTCAATTAACAATTCACCTATTCAAATGGAAAATATTACTCACTAGAAAGGTTTAAGTCCACAACTTTCTCATCATTAATTTTTCTTAGTTTGATCATCACAGAGGCTGAAAATCCCTCAGACTTTAAGTATGCCATTACTAATTAGCCACATAATAATTCATTTTATGAAAATTTTCAGTTGTCTATTTGAAATTAACTGCTTATCAATTAAGATTTGATATTTATTTTTCCTTTCTTAATAATTAACTTTTCCTATATGTACATGAAAAGCCATTGCATGATTAAGGTAACTAATTAGAGAGAATATTCTGCTAACAATCTTTCCCAATTTTCTATGCTCAAGGACCTGAAACAAGGATATGCAACTCTCAATCATGCAATGGCTTTTCCCAACTAAGGTGAAAACTATGCTCCAGGACCTGAAACAAGGATATGCAACAGTCACCACCTACTTCACCAACCTAATCCGAAATTGGCAGCAACTTGATTTGTTCGAAACCTATGACTAGAAATGTCCTAATGATGGAGCCAAATTCAGAAAAATAGTAAAAACTAAAAGAGTTTTCAAATTTCTCATGGGACTCGACAAATCTCTTGATGAAGTTCAGGGTAGAATCCTTGCCACCAAGCCTCTTCTTAGCCTACGAGAAGCCTTCTCTGAGGTTCATTGGGAAGAAAGTTGAAAAAAAGTCAATGCTGGAACAATCTGGAACGTTATCAACTTTAGAAAGTTTGCCCTTGTGGCTCACAGTTTGCTGCCAACACAGGAAAATGCCTGAGTTCAAGCTCATGCTGCCCGTGGTCCTCCTTAACATTTGAATGAGAACAACCCTTGTAGGGAGAGACCTTGGTGTAATCACCGTCGAAAACCAAGTCACACCAAGGACACTTGCTGGAAACTCCATAGGAAACCAGCGAACTGGAAGCCTAATCGGGGATCTGCTAAGCGTAAAAGCCGTAGGAATACAACATCAACCAAAGCCACTGCTACATCCTCTCATGCTCCCTTCACCAAAGATCAACTCAAGGTCCTTCAGAGGTTGATCAGTCAAGCAAACATTCAGCCAAATCCTACTGTTATTGGTATCGAAGGTACTGCTTATAGAGATAATATATCCATTACTTTTGGTGCAAATCAAGACTCTCTCAAATATGTGGATTGTTGACTCTGAAGCGTCGGATCACATAACTGAAAATCGATCACTGTTCTCATCATTTAGCCCGTGCTAGGGTCCTCTCACAGTCCGTATAGCTGATGGATCATGTTCCAAAATGATTGGAATTGGCACTGTTAACCTATCTAAAAAACTTGTCCTTTAGTTGATTTTATTTGCACCAAATTTATACTACAATTTACTGTCTATGAGCAAACTTACTAATGATTTGGATTGTGTAACTAAATTCTATGCCAAAAATTATGTTTTTCAGGACTTGGGATCGGGGAGAACGATTGGCAATGCTAAGCTTTATGTAGGTCTCTATCTCCTCACTCATGAAGATTCACCAAAGGAAAAGATTTGCAATAAAGTTTGTGTTAGTCCAGAGTGGCAATCATCTAGTATTTCTTGATCATTGAGTCTGTCCAATAAAGGTAGTGTTGTTATGATGTGGCATTATCGTTTAAGTCATCCAAATTTTAGGTATCTTGAAAGATTTTTTTCATCATTATTTATAAATAAAAGTTTAAAATTCTTTCATTGTGATATCTGTCAATTATCCAAAAACCCATGCAATTCCTATTCACCATAACCATACAAATCTTCTTATCCTTTTTCACTCATACACAGTGACATTTTGGGACCATCAAGAGTTGTAAATGTCATCGGGGCTCATTGGTTTCTGTTGTTTGTTGATGATCACAGACATTTAAGTTGGGTTTTTCTAATGAAAGACAAATCTGAAACTAGTCAAATATTCAAGAACTTCATGTTATGATCCAAAATCAGTTCAAAACAAACATTCAGATCTTCAAAACAGATAATGCCTGAGACTTCTTCAATTTTGTCCTTGGTGATTATTTGTAAACTCATGTATTGTTCATTAGAGTTCTTCTGTCGACACACCCCAACAAATGGTGTGGCTAAACACAAAAATCGTCACCTTCTCAAGATTGCCTATTCATTGTTGTTCACCTCAAATGTTCCCAAGAGATTCTGGGATGAAGCTGTTCTCACAGCCACTTACCTCATCAACCGAATACCATCCAGAATTCTAAACTTTAAAACTCCGAGCCAATCACTTCTTGAAGCCTTTCCAAACTCTCACCTTATTACTCAAATCCCGCTCAAGGTCTTTGCCTGCTCTGCCTTTCTTCACGTTCATTCACAAAACCAAAGGAAACTAAATCCTAAGGTCACCAAATGTATTTTTCTTATTTATTCGCCAAACAAGAGAGGGTATAAATGCTATTGTCCTCTCACAAAACGGTTCTTTCATTTTATGGATGTCACCTTCTTTGAGCATCAACCATTCTATCCCAATTCTTCAATTTAGGGGGAGAATGGGATGATAGAAGAATCTCAGAATTGGGATTGGGACTCTCTCCTTAAAGATATTCCAGAAAGTTCCAAAGTTTGACCTTATACTCTCATGGCTCCACCAACAGAAACAACACCCCTTTCTCCTCATATTCTCACAACCCCACCAGCAGAACACCTCCCCTTTGCATTCCTAAGTCAGCCGAATCACCTCCTGTCATTTCTGAAACCCAATATGGTGAGGAAAATGATTTAAGTTCTGTTCCTGCCTCAAGTCAAAGTTCTATTCTAGAGTCCAGAACTGTCCCAAATCACCTTACAATAGTCAATGAGGTTCGTGTCTACACAAGGAGAAAAAGGCGTCAAGAATAACCTCAGGTGCAACCTGTATAAGATTAGCATAACTAGGACCCTTCTTCGGTGTCAAACTCCTATGCAAATACACATGGTAAGGCTAAAATTACTCCAGTCCCTTTATCTGATCAGCTTTCAGATCCTAGTTCAGGCCTGGATATACCAATTGTAGTACGAAAAGGTGTCTGATCATGCACACAACATCCTCTTCACAATCACTTATCTTATACGAAGTTGTTCCCAAACTTCAGAGCCTTTGTGTCCAAGCTAGATCAGGTCAAAATACCCACATCCATCCATGAAGCCTTCAGATACCCAAATGGAAGGCAGCTACTCTAAAAGAAATTAGAGCTCTCGAGAAGAAGGGAACATGGACAATTACTACTCTATCTCCTGATAAGCATGTTATTGGATGTAAATGGATATTCTCAATGAAACACAAGGCGAATGCCAGTATGAAAAGGTTCAAGGCTTGGCTCGTGGCAAAAGGGTTTACTCAGTCATATAGAATTAACTACCAAGAATATATTTCCTCCAATAGTCAAAGATAAACACCATCCGAGTTCTTATTTTCATTGCAGTAAACCAAGACAGGCCATTGTTTCGGCTTGATGTAAAGAATGCCTTCCTAAACGAAAATCTTGAGGATGAAGTTTACATAGATATACCTCTGGGATTTGAAGACAATTCTACCGCCAACAAAGTTTGCAAGCTTAAAAATCTTTGTATGACCTCAAACAGTCTCCTCGGGCAAGGTTTGACAGATTTACTAAAGTACTCAAGAAGGATGACTATGTTCAATATCAAGCTGATCATACATTATTTATCAAACATGCTACTGGTGAAAGACTCACTATGCTTATTGTGTACGTTGATGACATAATCCTCATAGGTAATCATTGAGAAAAAATGGATTGTCTAAAGGAGTTACTCTCAAAGGAATTTGAAATCAAAAATTTTGGATGCTTAAAGTATTTCCTTGGGATGGAAGTGGTTAGATCAAGCAAAGGTATATTGATGTTATAACGAAAATATGTCCTAAACCTTCTCAAGGAGACAGAAATGGTAGACTGTAAACCAATTGACACTCCTATGGATCCAAATACAAAGCTAGGAGTGCAAACAGATTGTACAACAATGAACAAAAGTAGATATCAACGCTTGATGGGAAAACTAATCTACATTACTCATACAGGCCCTAATATTAATTTCTCAGTAAGTGTTGTTAGTCAATTCATGAACAACCTTTTAGTGGAATACATGGAGGTTGTATATCGAATCTTATGAAATCTCAAGAGAGATCCAGAAAAAGAATTATTGTTTAAAAAACCACAAACAGGACAGTCAGTTTTCATAGATGCTAATTAGACAGGATTGTCTACTGATCGAAGATCAATGTCAGGATACTGTTCATTTGTATGGAAAAACTTAGTAACTTGGCGAAGCAAGAAATAGCCAGTCGTTGCTCGAAGCAGTGATGAGGCCAAGTTCAAAGCATTGGCATATGGAATATGTGAAGGAATGTGGCTAAAAAGGCTTTTACAAGAACTTAATATTGAGTTAGAAGGTCCTATTAACAAGAGGTCTGATAGTCAATTAGCTAAAGCTATAGCGAAGAATCCAATTCATCATGATAGGACCAAGCATATCGAGATAGAACGTCATTTTATCAGTAAGAAGATCGAAAGTAAAATAACCTCCCTCAACTATATTCCTACTTGGCATACCTCCCTCAACTATATTCGTACTTGGCATCAAACAACGAGCATCTTAACAAAGGCTCTCCATCACCCTAACTTTCAAGAATTATATTCCAAGTTAGGCATGATAAGTATACATAGCCTAGCTTGAGAGGGAGTGAAGAAAATATTATAGAAAGTTAGCTGTATTGTATTTAATTGTAATATAGAAAATGCATTGTACAATAGAAAATTAGGAAAGATTGTTAGCAGAATATCTCTCTGATTAGTTACCTTAAGTAGATTTAAAAGATTGCTAGTAGAATATTTCTTTGATTAGTTACCTTAATTAGGCCGCTTTAAAAGATTGCTAACAAATATTCTTTCTAATTAGTTGCCTTAGTTAGGCAGATTTTTTTTTATATTTGAGGATTTTCACAGATATTTCTTTTGTATATATTTTTTCTCGACCTTTCAATGAATGAAGTGGGACTCTTCCAAAAAATTTCACACTAAGAACTTCTTGGCTAGAGCATTTGTTGACTACCAAAACCTAAGAAATTAAAATATCTAGTAGAGCACACATTTTACTTTTCCTTACCCACTTCGAAAGATTCTAAAATACATAAAGTCACGTAACTTAAATACCCAACCCATAACATTGTGCCTATCTAGAAAATTGACCATGCACCTCCTAGTTCTATCTGAAAAGAATTGCATCCTACTACTGTACCCAAATCTGCTCTTGCTCTGTTCCTGCTTTAAGTCATCAAGCATTAAATCTTGGCTTCTACAATTCTCCAAACCTTACACAACCCCTTAATCAAGGATCAAGGACTCATCAAGGGAGTATTCAAAATTAAGTAACTGGATCTACTTGTTAAGGCACTTTAACAAGTTGCATAGGACCACAGCAAGATTTCTTGCAAGGTCTGATAAATCACACGGTCACACAATTTTATTTAATTTCAGCCTGGAAAATTATCCTTTTCCCCCTGTCTTCCTATGCTCCTTTCCTTTCTTTACCTTCCATACTGGCTTTCATTTGTAATTCCAATATTTTATTTTCTCGATCTAGTCAAGCATGTTCCTAAACTAATTTTGCCCTTTCTCCTCTTCTTCACCATTTGTTCCTTGGTTACAATCATATTCATTAATTGTTCCTGTTTCTTTATTTTTCATTTTTTCTCTACTCCAACTTATACCGTCACAGTTTCTTTTTCCTTTTCTGTCCCCTTCTTTTAAAAAATCCTTTCTTTCTCCTGTGCCTCCTATCCTATATTTTTTCTTGGTCAAGTTGACCTCTCCATTATGTTTGTCATATTTTGTTCAGATGTTTTAACTTTTAAGTGTGTTTTCATTATAGTAGCTCTGTTTGCCCTTTTTCTTGTTTCTTTTATAAAGTAAGTCTTATGTCGTTTATCAAAATCAATTATATCCATTGCTGTTTTTCTGAACAAATAAATGTTCCAAAAAAGAGAAAAAATCAAGGAGTGTTGAATGCTCTAACAACCTTGATATACTGAAGATTAAAACCACTTTAAAGTCATAAGAAGATCTAATATCCACAAATAAAGACATTAAACAAGGTGAGAAAAATCACCAAGTCCACATGTCCTTTTTCCTAGAAATCTCAAAAATTGCATTTCTAACTTTTTTTGAAAAGCTCATTCACAACATGTGTCACATAATCCCCCTATGCCCTTCCATATTCGAGCCTTCCAATCTTGTCCATCAAACAAACTAGTCTTTCAACATTAATCTTCTCACCATGCACCTCTTGATGTTTTGTCACCCACCTATCATGATGCAACACTTCTTCTATGGCTGCATTTGGATGCCAAATAGCTAACCACACCCCTTAAATGACTTTAATCATTATTATTCACTCCCTAACCAGCTAAACAGAAAATAACTTTAAGGAAATAAGATAGAGAGCTTTGGGTGGTTAATAACTTTCCCTTTGAAATAGCTTTTAACCTCGTTAACTACCTTTTTCACCCATGGACCCAATAAGTTTGCTCACCACATTTGAGTAGTGGATGAGTCTCCCCGGACAAAAAAAAGAAGCATATTTGCATCCCTCATTCTCAATACATTCGCGTAAATAAAATTAGCCCTATTTCCAAACCCTCGAACTCTTTAACGTGCTTTATATCTCTTCCAATCAAGCTACGGCTGGTCCAATGACGAATCCTTCGCTAAATTCGTCCCAGGTGCTGCAATATCGCACATATCGCAATCCCCGCACCAACCATCAACCTCCTCGTCGTTTCGATAGCTCACGGCCTCTGCAACCCCGAGCTTTTTATGGGACTCGACATCCTCTCCAACATCCCCAAAACCACCCATTAGAATCGTCAAAATTCCATAGGAAGAGCTCTCGATCATCGAATCAAACAAGCAAACAAGCAAAAGGAAAGAAATAAAACCGAGATTAACGAGAGGAGGGAGGATATTTAGAAGGAGATGTTGCAATACCTGGTGGCGACGACGACTATGCTTCGCCCGTAAGATGAAGGCTCGTTACATGGAGAGGAGGCAAAGAATCGATGGTCAGAGGAGGGGGGCGAGAGAGGTGACGGACGAAAGAGGGAAGCCTTGGCGGATGCTTGCTTGGGTGCGGTTGAGTGAGCGAGGGATTCAAAGCCGACGCACGCGCTCCGGTGGCGCAGACGCGAGCGCAAAGGGAAAGCGAGACAAATTCGAGGAAAGTCTCCCTCAAATTTACGATTCAGCCCCCTTATTTTACTTTCTTTTTTTCCCTTCGGAAAACCGCGCATTACCCCAAATTCTAGAAGCTTTGGTCCTCTCGAACAAAGTCGTTCAACGGGATGCAAGGAGCGAGCGGTATTCCCGTGCGAAAATGTCCGTTTTGACCCTCGTACTCGCATTTAAATTTCAGTTTGGTCCTCAAATTTTTAGTTATTATAATTTAATACCTCACAGCTCAAATAGGTCCTCATAAAAACATCGTTCTAACACGAGGGATGAAATGAACTTTGAGTGAAAGTACGGACAGTTCAAATGAATATTATATTTTAATCAAAAAATATATATCTTAGTTAGGGACGTTTTGGATAGGAGGGAACGAAGGAAAGGGAAAGAAAAAAAGTAAAAAAGATCATAAATTATTTTGTTTGGAAGAAAAATGAAAGAAAAATGGGAAGAAAATGGGAGTAACCGGTTTTCCTGTTTTCCTTCTTTCTTTCTCATAAATGGTAAATTTGTTAACCCGAAGAGGTAAGCTGAGGAAGGAAAAAAATGTTTAAACGCAAGGGATGAAAATGAACTTTGAGTGAAAATATGGATAGTTCAAATGAATATTATGTTTTAATAAAAAAATATCTTAGTTAGGGACCGTTTGGATGGGAGGGAATGAAAGGGAGGGAAAGAAAAAGAGTGAGAAAGGTCATAAATTACTTTGTTTGGAAGGATAGAGAAAGAAGAGGGGAAAGAAAATGGGAATAACCGGTTTTCCTTCTTTTTTTCTCATGGGTAAATTTGTTAACCCCCAAATTGAGGGTAAGATGAGAAAGAAAAAAATATTTAAGTTATTTTTTTGAAAGATCAAAATATCTCTTCATTTCTATTCTTCATTCTTCTATTTTCAAGGTTCATTTCTTGAAGATGTATAATTGTCACATAACTCTTTTCCTTCTTTTTTTTTCCTCTTTATCCAAACAAGACAATTGATACTACCTTTCTTTTCCTTCCATCCTTTTCAAACAAAAAAAGAACAATCTTTCCTTTTCCTTTCTTCCCTTCCATCCCTTTCTTCTTTTTGCTCTCCCATTTTTTTGTCCTTCAAAGATCCAAACAAAAAGCCTTAGATTACAAAACCAAGTCTTATACCACTCGTCAGCTTCAAACAATCTGATCCGCTGATAGATGGAGAAATAATGAAGTTCTAGAAGTTGGAAGTTTGGAAAGTTGAGAGCTAGGTTATTTGGTAAACATAGTAGGCTAAGCTTGTTAAAGTGGAAGTAATTATTGTTAGCGTTTCCTTTTATGTGGCTCACGTGGATATATGATTAATTTATCATTTATTTATTCTAAATAATAATTATGATATCTGATTTTATCATATATTTAAATTTAAGTGATAATGATAGTTTAATAAAGCTAATTTCCTATTGGTTCATTTTTGGGAAGTTGTTATATGATAACCTCTCTTTGATAGAAAGAGAAATTTATCGTATTATCAGATTGATCTTCTCTCTCCTATATATAGTCTATTTGACCATCAAAACAGATAAGGAAGAGAATTACGAAAGAGAAAGAAACTCAATCTGTCGTTAATCCATACGCTTCGATTAGGGCAGAATATCAATGGATCAAGGTACGCATTCTTGATTTATGTTTTCATGTAAAAATCATTTATTCTAAGATCCGTTATGTTTATTAAAGAAAATCCTTAGATGGATCTTACATGTGGTATCAGAGCCTTGATTGAAGAATTTGTGATTTTTCATTATGAATCTATCTTTGATTTTATATATATTTCTTATTATGATTGATGATCAAAATAGCATAGTTCTTTTTGATCTCCACAAACCTGTTCCATAAAATCGTGGGATTCCGATAACGGATTAAAGAAGAAGAGGCTTAATTCTAGCATCTCACAAATGTGAGGCTTTCTCCCTCAACGTTTCTCTCTCACGAATCCCACGGAAGTCTTCACATACGTAGAGACTTTACGGAAAGGGGCTCGTTTATCATTGCCTCTCTAATTTTATTCTTTTTTTGATCTCCTACCCTATCAAAGCCATAAAAGAGAGAGAACTAGAATTTTCCCGTGAAAGAGATTCATATACACGAATGGAAGAGGTGAGAGGTATTGGGATGGAATTCCAGCCGAAATAAAAAAAAAAATAAAAAAAATCCCGGTGATCCTTTGGTGAAGAGTCCCTCTTCACGCACAGGTGAAGAGAGACGGTGGCTCTTCACGCATTCACGCCATCTCTCTTCACCAGAATGTGATGTACGGTGGCTTGAGCTCTTGGGCTTCCCTTGGGCTTGTAAAGAGCATGCACGATGAAAAGGGAGGGAAAGTTTTAGTATAAAAGAAAAATAAAATCAAATAGAGGGGACCTGAGAGACGTATGAGATTCTTAGTAAAGAATATCACAATAAATAAAAAAAATTGGAGGCGCATTGATGGATCTTAGGAGTCCGCTCTCTTTACGCACAGAAGCTCTTCCTCTTTTCACGCACGAAATCACGAAACGAACGGAATCTCACAGAAGCCAAACAGTTTCTTTTCCTCTTGCTCACGGAAGCCATCCTTAACACTTGGGAGTTCTAGTCTTGCGTTAATGAAGAAACTCAAAGGTCATGCACCGAAAGAGAGGGAGAGTTTCAGTATGAAAGAAAAATAAAATAAAATAAAGAATTAAAGTGGCTTGAACCTATAACCAAAAAGATTTAAGGACAAATATATTGCCACTTTATCAATTTAATCCTTGATAATAAAAGGTGAAAGCCCATATATTTCTCTAGCAAGAATGTTCTTTTAAAACTTATGTTTTGCCTTCTAATATTTATGAGATTAATGTTTTTTAAAAAATATTACAATAAAATTATGTGGGTACATTTAAGTATTTTGTATTCACGCATGATATTGTCATTAATTAAATTTGATGTCTATATTATGTAATTTGTTAGTCACCAAAGTGGCCAAATTTGAAGGTTTATAGATATCAAATTTAATTAAATAATTTAATTACTCATAATTATGTGATGCTTATAAATGAATGACATAATTGTTTAATTGTTATGAGTATATTGAAGTTCATTGATTATAAATATTTAAGGGTCGCCCAAAGGTTGACTAGTCATTTATAATCTATGGACATGATGTGGCAAATTAATATACTTGGTTAGGTATGTTTAGCATATCCAAAGATAGCAAACAAATCTAATTTGAGTATATATAATTGCCAAGTATGTAAAATTAAAATTAAGCATCAATTATGTTTATTGTAGTATATTGTTTAATTATATTGTTGTATCACCCAAAGAAGAACTTCAATATGCACTTATTGTTTAATTGATGGAGTCTGAATATTTATTTAAATATATTGCTCAAAGCATTAATGTGTGAGCATATTCTATATGTCCATGTTTCTCTTCATTCGCAAGCTATGTCTATTCAAACTTTTAATGGGCTTAATTTATCTGAATGGTGCGAACAAGTTCAGTTTCATCTTGGTGTTTGGATCTTGATTTGGCACTCATAAATGAGAAACCCATTGCTCTTACTGACTCTAGCAATGCTGAACAGAGGTCTTTCCATAAGACTTGGGAAAGATCAAACAGACTTAACTTGATTCATGCGAATGACTATAGCAAATAACGTCAAGTCCACAATTCTTGTTACTAAAAGTGATAAGGAATTTATGAAGTTTGTGGAAGCACGTTTCCAATCTGACTCTGCTGATAAGTCACTTGCTGGAACATTGATGAGTACTTTAACCAACATCAAGTTTGATGGTTCTCGTACTATGTATGAGCATGTTGTTGACATGACAAGCATAGCAGCAAGACTAAAGACAATGGGATTGGAAGTGAATGAGAATTTTCTTGTGCAATTCATTATCAATTCCTTGCCTCCTGAGTTGGTCCATTTCACATGAGTTATAACATAATGAAGGATAAGTGGAATGTAAATAAATTACAAAGTATACTCATTCAAGAGGAAACAAGACTTAAGAAACATGGAAATCATTCTATTAATCTCATGGGTCATCAAGGAGCTGAAAAGAAATCAAAGAAAGATAAGAAATGAAAGAGCAAGCAACGACCACTAAAGATAAATGGGTTATCTGCTCAAATCCACAAGAAGGAACAAAAGGATGATAAGTGTCACTTTTGCAAAAAGCATGGACACTATCAAAAAGATTGCCTGAAACGTAAGGCATAGTTCGAAAAGAAAGGTAAGCCTACGGCTTTTGTATGTTTCGAATCAAACCTAATAGATGGATTGATACTGGTTGTACCACTCATGTTTCTAATACGATGCAATGATTCCTTACGATCCAAACCATAAACCCAAATGAAAAACTTTGTCTCAATGGGAAACAGAGTCAAAGTTCCAGTTGAAGCTGTTGGAACTTATCGTTTGATTCTAGACACTGAACATCATTTAGACCTTTTCCAAACACTTTATGTCCCTTCTATTTCTCATAATTCAGTTTCTTTATCCAAACTTGACTCAGTTGGATATTCTTTTAAATTTGAAAATGGATGTTTCAGTTTGTTTAAACACAATCATCTTATTGGTTCTGGTATTCTTTTGATGGTTTGTATAAATTTAAGCTTGATAGTCTTTTTACTGAGACATTATTGACCTTGTATCATAATGTTGGTACTAAACGTAGTTTAGTGAATAAACAATCAGCTTACTTGTGGCATAAACGTTTGGGTCATATATCCAAAGAAAGAATGAGAGATTAGTAAAGAATAAAATCCTTCATGATTTAGATTTTACTGATCTTGAAATTTGTGTGGATTGTATTAAAGGAAAATACATAAAACAGATAATCAAGAAAATTGCCACAAGAAGTAAACAGCTCCTTGAAATTATACACACCGATATATGTGGGCCTTTTGATGTTCCATCTTTTAGTGGAGAAAAGTATTTTATCACCTTTATTGATGATTTTTCATGTTATGGCTATGTCTATTTGTTGCATGAAAAATCTCAATTGGTAAAAGCTCTAAAAGTATTTATCAATAAGGTTGAAAGACAACCAGACAGAAAAATGAAAATTGTTAGGTCTGACTGAGGTGGTGAATATTATGAAAGTATGATGAATCTGGATAATGCCCTAGTCCATTTGCTAAATTCCTTGAAAAGCATGGCATATGTGCTCAATACACAATGCCTGGAACACCAGAACAAAATGGTGTTGCAGAAAGGCGTAATCGAACTCTAATGGACATGATTAGGAGTATGTTAAGCAATTCATCATTACCCTCATTATTGTGGATGCATGCTTTAAATACCGCTATGTATTTGCTAAATAAGTTTCCTAGTAAAGCAGTTCCAAAGACTCCTTTTGAACTGTAGACAGGAAGGAAACCCATTTTGAGGCATTTACATGTTTGGGGTTGCCCGGCAGAAGTAAGGATTTACAATCCACATGAAAAGAAGTTGGACTCAAGAACAATCAGTGGTTTCTTCATTGGTTATCCAGAAAGATCAAAAAAATATAAATTTTATTGTCCTAACCATAGTATAAGAATTGTTGAATCTGGAAATGCAAGGTTCATTAAGAATAATGAAATTAGTGAGAGTTTGGAACCACATAAAGTGAAAATCTAAGAAGTTAAGGTGCAAGTTTCTTCACCTATAACTTCTTCTCAAGTTGTTGTTCCTAGAGTTGTTGAACCTTTTAATAACTTTCAAGAACAACAAATTAATGATCAAACACCACAGAATGATGATATTACTAATGAACTTGCAATAAACGAACCCAATGAAGTAGCATTAAGAAGGTCTCAATGACAAAGAAGAACTGCTATTTCTGATGATTATGTAGTTTATCTACAAGAATTAGACTTTGATTTGTGTATTAATGATGATCCAGTTTCTTTTTCACAAGCCATGCAAAGTGCTAATTCATCTAAATGGTTAAATGACATGCAAGATGAGTTAAAATCAATGGATTTCAATACAGTCTGGGATCTTGTTGAATTGCATGAAGATTGTAAAAGAGTTGGGTGTAAATGGGTCTTTAAGACCAAACACGACTCAATTGGCAATATTGAACGTTGTAAAGCCAGACTTGTTGCCAAAGGTTTTACTCAAAGATGTGGCATGAACTACATAGAGACTTTTCTTCAGTCTCTAAGAAAGACTCATTTAGAATTATTATGGCACTGGTAGCTCATTATGATTTGGAGTTGCATCAAATGGATGTGAAAACTGCTTTTCTAAATGGAAGTTTGAATGAAGAGGTTTATATGGACCAACCTAAAGGCTTTTTATTTGAAGAAAGAAACACATGGTGTGTAAACTGAAGAAGTCAATATACAGACTTAAGCAAGCTTCCCGACAATGGTATCTTAAGTTCAATGACACCATTACATCCTTTGAATTTAAAGAAAACACCATTGATCGGTGTATATATCTGAAGGTCAGTGGGAGCAAAATCATATTTTTGATTCTGTATGTTGATGATATCTTACTAGCTACTAATGACCTTGGCCTATTATATGAGACCAAGAATTTTCTCTCTAAGAACTTTGAAATGAAAGATATGGGTGAGGCATCCTATGTGATTGGAATCAAATATTTCATGATAGATCACAAGGAATGTTAGGTTTGTCTCAGAAGGCATATATTAATAAAGTTCTTGAGAAATTCAACATAAAAAATGTTCTATAAGTGTTGTTCCAATTCAGAGAGATAAATTCAGCCTTATGCAATGTCTAAAGAATGAATTGAAACATAAACAAATGGAACAAATTTCTTATGTTCCTTATGCATAAAGGAATATTCAGACTCAGATTTTGCTGGATGTGTTGATACTAGAAAGTCCACATTTGACTATTTATTCCTTTTAGCTGGAGGAGCGATCTCATGAAAAAGTGCGAAGCAGTCTGTCATTGCTGCATCCACTATGAAAGCTAAGTTTGTGGCATACTTTGAGGCTACAACTTATGGTTTATGGCTGCAAAACTTTATTTTAGGACTTGGGGTTATCGACAGTATTGTCAAGCCGCTGAAAATTTATTGTGATAACTTCGCAGTAGTCTTCTTTTCTAAAAACGACAAGTATTCAAAGGGTGCTAAACATATGGAATTGAAATACTTTGCCGTTAAAGAAGAAGTTCAGAAACAAAGAGTGTCAATTGAATATATTAGCACCAATCTCATGATTACAGATCCGCTGACTAAAGGGTTGCCGCTAAAGACATTTCATGAACATGTCGAAAGAATGGGCATTATTGAAAACCATTAGTGATGTTAGGTTTAAAGCTTTAAGTTCCTTATGTATTTGACACTCTGAGCTCAATTAATTATTGTTTCTGAATCACTTATGGATCCTATTTACTTATGCTGGTATATATACATAAATGAATTATGAGAATGTTAACAGGATTCGTCTTTGATAAAGACATTATTGTTAGACCTTATTGCAATTTCCATTATAGGTCATATTAAGTATAGAACTAGCAATGTGATACATGGAAGGGAGTACGTCAAAATAGTAGCATACAACCGTCATGATCCTTATTAGTTTTTGCTTAATGATGATTTATGTTTGACCAATATTATGAAGGATTTTAGCTTCTATTATGCGCATTATGATTGATTATTAAACCATTATGTTTAATATCTCACATGGGCCAAGTGGGAGAATGTTAGCATTTCCTTTTATGTGGCTCACGTGGATATATGATTGATTTATCATTTATTTATTCTAATGATAATTATGATATCTGATTTTATCAGATATTTAAATTTAAGTGATAATGAAGGTTTAATAAAGCTAATTTCCTATTGGTTCATTTTTGGAAAGTTGTTATCTGATAACCTCTCTTTGATGGAAAGAGAAATTTATCGTATTATCAGATTGATCCTCTCTCTCCTATATATAGTCTATTTGACCATCAAAACAGATAAGGAAGAGAATTAGGAAAGAGAAAGAACTCAATCTATTGTTAATCCATACGCTTCGATTAGGGCAGAATATCAATAGATGAAGGTACGCATTCTTGATTTATGTTTTCATGTAAAAATCATTTATTCTAAGATCCAACTCATTTGTTCCCTTTTTATTTATCCACATAATTTTGCATAAAAAATTCAGAGGATAGGTGAGATGACTGGGTTATCACCATGGTTTGAAGGCTTATGGTTGGAAGGATTAGAGTCTGTTTTGACTCTACTCTCTTTTTCATGAAGTCTAATTACACAGAATCTTAAGGTTGGATTGGTGAAATTAAGATCCAACTCATTTGGGCCCTTTTTATTTATCCAGGGAAGGCAGATAAGGTGTTGATAACACGTGAGAGTCCTCTTCGTTTGATTCCATCTGGTGGAGGCAACACCTCTGATGCTATGAAACCATGCCAGATGGCTAAAAGAGAGAGAATCATGGTGTTGTAATTCTCTAATCTGTATCAACTTAGTTCCCTGGTGTACAGTAACTGAAGAAATATTAGATGGCTTCTGGAAAGTCCTAGAATGAGACAAACTTAAATAAAACATCACACTGCTGCATGCTTGATTGACTAAACTCATATATAATCAAATTTAATTTGATGCCATCCATTCTTTAACTGTATATCATACTTTGATTTAGGTTCTATAGGTGTGCATAAGATTCCATGCCAATATTAACCATCCATTCATGTTATTCTCTATCATCTCCATCCACCAAAATTCATCTAGGTTAGCTACCATGAAGGCTTGGGTGGTTTATGCCCTCCCTTTTATATAATAATAATAATAATAGCTATCATGAATTATTATTATTTTTTTTTTTGACATGAGGTTTTTCATACAAAGGTTATTAGGCGGCCAAGTGGGTAACAAGATGGGGAAATAGATGAACAGCTGATGTGCTTGCCATCATATGAACTTGCATGGAAGATAGAGAGTTCTCAACTCATCTTAAACAAGCAAGCAAGAAGGAAAAGAAAAGAAAAGAAAGAAAAGAAAAGAAAACATGTCTCATCTAAAACACAAAAAATTCAAGTAAATAAGTTTTATTTGAGTCAAAAATAATATATAACTGCGTATAATATTTTGTTGGGGTATGATCTATACCTGCATCCAAATGCAGCTGATGCAACTTTAAATATTATGTCATAAACAATAATTAAAAAAACATAAAAAATATTGCTTGAATAGTAGCGTTACAGTTGGGTGCATGAGAGCAGAGATGCAGTTTAAACGCCAGTTCTTACTCTGTTAACCCGACCATGAACAACCATAGGAATCCACTCTAAGACATACATTGACCTGCCAGAGTTATTCTAGATTTTGAGTTCATTTTATTGACAAGTATGATCCACTTATAAATGATAGTGCAACAAGGTATGGTCCATTAATCAATGTCGAGCTAACTTTGTGAAGATAGGCCTGACATGAAGCTGTTGGGCCCATGGCCCACTTATTCAGTCCATTAGGGCAAAAGGGAGCGCTACTCCTTTTTCTACCAGGATTTGTTCTCTCTCTTTTATAAAAGGAGCAGCCGCCTTCCTTTTTTGGTTTTCTCTTTTTTAAGGAGCAGCCGTATGGAAAAAGAGGAGAAGCATGTAGCAGGTATTTCTTTTTTCTAGGAGCATGGATTGCTAGGGGAAGAGAAGGAAGGGCTGCTGCTTGGTGCTTGACTACGTGGGAGGACTTCCACTCCAGGAATCACGTGAAGGTGCTGCAGAAGAAAAACAAGAGAAGAAGAAGAAGAAGAGAAGGGAAGAAAATAAGGAGGTAACGCAGGAGACCGTATTTTTCGGTGACGTAATCCTTATATCCCTATTATTCTCTTGTGATTGTTTCTCAAGTTCTGGCAAGGGACTTTGAGACTTGGATATTTATTATTTTATAGTGGATCTTCTTCTCTGGCTTGCCCGTGGTTTTTTTTTCCTTTATCTTGAAGGGATTTTCCACGTAAATCTTGGTGTTTCTGTGATTGTGTGGTTTGCGCATTTTTATTTATTATTCCGCTGCGTATTACGGTCTGCTAGTATTTGCTCGTACACGGATTCTTTCCCATCAACTGGTATCAGAGCCTGTGAATTTTTTTTTGTGTGCGAGCATGGAGGCCGGTAATGTTTCCCGCATGATCAGTCTGAACGGAAACAATTGGATGATATGGAAACCAAGGATGGAGGACCTCTTATATTGCAAGGATCTATATGGACCTTTAGAAGGGGTCAAAGCAAAGCCCGCTACAGTGACAGACGATGCTTGGATCATGTTAGATCGGAAGGCAGTCGGTTTTATTCGGCAATGGTTGGATGATAGTGTCTTTCACCATGTTTCCACTGAGACTTCTGCAAACTCTCTTTGGAAAAAGTTAGAAAGTCTATATGAGAGAAAAACAGCTGGCAACAAGGCTTTCTTGATCAGAAAACTAGTGAATCTGAAATATAAAGAGGGTGCTTCTATTGCTGAGCATTTGAATGAAATGCAGAGTATTAATAACCAGTTATCCTCTATGAAAATGTCTCTTGATGATGAGTTGCAGGCATTGTTACTTCTCAGTTCATTGCCAGAAAGTTGGGAGACACTGGTAGTTTCCCTCAGTAATTCTGCACCAGACGGTGTTATCACCATGAGTCAAGTAACAGGCAGTTTGTTGAATGAGGAGTTAAGAAGGAAAAATTCAGCAACTTCTCAGATTGATTCACAGGCACTTGTCTCAGAGAATAGAGGACGGTCAAAGTCTAGAATAGAGACAATTCATACAAGGGTAGAAGCAAATCAAGGTCAAGAAAAGATATTACTTGCTATAACTGTGGTGAGAAAGGGCACTACAAGAATCAGTGTAAGAAGCCTAAGAAGAGTAAGAAAAAGGGAAAAGAAGTGGAGGATACAGAGTCAAAGGAGAATATCACAGCTACTGTGCAGAGTGATGATTATTTGATTTTGTCTACTTCTGATGGTATCTTCTCATGTGAGTGTCAGAATCATGAGTGGGTGATTGACACAGGTGCTTCTTATCATGCTACACCACGGAGGGAGTTTTTTTCTACATATAAGACTGGAAATTTTGGTGTTGTCAAGATGGGAAATCAAGGCACAGCAGACATCATTGGCATGGGTGACATCCACATGAAGACCAATCTTGGCTGTAAGTTGGTGCTCAAGGATGTAAGGCATGTAGCTGACTTGAGGCTAAATTTAATCTCAGTTGGAAGACTTGATGATGAAGACTTTGATAGCAGATTTCATAAAGGGCAATGGAAGCTCAGTAAAGGTTCACTTGTTGTAGCCAGTGGGAAGAAATGTCACACTTTATACAGGTTGCAGGCTAAAGCTTATGGTGAACAGTTGAATGTTACAGAGAACGACTTCAGCATGGAGTTGTGGCATAAACGACTGGGACACATGAGTGAGAAGGGGCTGCAAGTTCTTTCCAAGGAAGAAGTTCTACCAGACTTCAAAGGTGTACATCTGAACCCATGTGTTGATTGTTTGGTTGGCAAGCAACATAGAGTTTCTTTTGCTAGTCCTGCTTTATCTAGAAAAATGCATGTTTTGGATCGTATCTATACAGATGTTTGTGGTCCTCTGAGGACAAAAACTCCTAGTGGATCAGTTAATGTTCCAGGCATCAGTGGTGCACTTTATTTTGTCACTTTTATAGATGATTTTTCAGAAAAGTTTGGGTCTATGGTTTGAAGACTAAAGATCAGGTTATTAATGTCTTCAAAGAGTTTCATGCCAGAGTTGAAAGAGAGACAGGAAAGAAACTGAAATGTATAAGGTCAGATAATGGTGGTGAGTACACAGGGTTATTTGATAATTATTGCAGATCACATGGCATTCAACATGAGATGACAGTTCCTGGTACTCCTCAGCATAATGCAATTGCAGAGAGAATGAACCGCACCATCATGGAAAAGATCAGATGTATGCTTTCACAGTCCAAGTTACCTAAAAGATTTTGGGATGAGGCATTGAAGACAGCGGTTGATGTAATAAACTTGTCACCATGTACAGCTCTAGATGGTGATGTTGCAGAGCGTGTATGGTCAGGAAAAGATCTCTTATAAGCACTTGAGAGTGTTTGGTTGTCGTGCATTTGCACATGTTCCAGACATTGAGAGGTCCAAGCTGGATGGTAAGACAAAAGAATGTGCTTTGCTTGGTTACTCACATGATGAGTTTGGTTATAGACTTTGGGATCCAGAAAAGCAGAAGGTATTCAGAAGCAGAGATGTGGTATTTTTTGAAGATCAAACCCTTCAAGACTTCAAGAAGGAGGTGTCAGTCAAGTCTTCTGCAGGAGGATTAACAGACTGTGATCCAGTTACTCCTCTAGTAAATCAGGGTGATAGGGGAGATGTGCAAGAAAATAGTGCAGGAGCAGGTATTAACTCACCTGTAGGACATGTTGAGCAGGAAGGAGATCAGGAGCAACCTCCTACAGAGCCTCAGCTGAGAAGATCTATCAGACAACGTCAACCTTCCAAAAGGTATTCTACAGATGAATATATAATGCTTACTGATGCAGGTGAACCAGAATGTTACCAGGAGGCAGTTGAAAGTGAGCAGAAAAAGGAGTGGTTAGTAGGTATGCTGGAAGAAATGGATGCCTTACAGAAGAACCACACATATGATTTAGTGGAACTACCAAGAGGAAGGAAGGCTTTAAAGAACAAGTGGGTTTTCAGGTTAAAGACTCAACAGCATTGTTCTCAACCAAAGTACAAGGCCAGATTGGTTGTGAAAGGCTTTGGTCAAAAGAAAGGTATTGACTTTGAAGAGATTTTTTCTCCTGTTGTTAAAATGTCTTCAATTCGTGTTGCTCTAGGTATTGCTGCTAGTCTAGACTTGGAGGTTGAGCAGTTAGATGTGAAGACAGCTTTTCTTCATGGTGATTTGGAGGAGGAAATCTATATGGAGCAACCAGAAGGCTTCAAAGTCAAAGGTAAAGAAAATCTTGTCTGCAGATTGAAAAAAAGCTTATATGGGCTGAAGCAAGCTCCAAGGCAGTGGTACAAGAAATTTGATTCATTTATGGCTGAAAATGGATACAAAAGAATGGCTTCAGATCATTGTGTGTATATCAAATGGTTTAGTGAGGATTTTGTCATACTCCTACTTTATGTTGATGACATGCTTATTCTTGGGAAAGATATGTCTATGATTGACAGGTTGAAGAAGGAGCTGAGCAATTCATTTGAAATGAAGGATATGGGACCAGCAAAGCAAATACTGGGTATGCAGATTTTCCGTGATAGAAGAATCAAGAAAATATGGTTGTCACAGGAAAAGTACATTGAGAAGGTATTGGATAGGTTCAGTATGATCAATGCAAAGCCAGTTGGTTCTCCTCTTGCAGGTCACTTCAGGTTGTGCTCAGAGCAAAGTCCTTCAAGTGATGAGGAGAAGGAGAAAATGAAGAAGGTTCCTTACGCTTCAGCAGTCGGAAGTTTGATGTACGCGATGGTATGTACGAGGCCAGACATCGCATATGCAGTGGGTGTTGCTAGCAGATTTCTTGCAAATCCAGGGAAAGAGCATTGGGCAGCAGTGAAGTGGATCTTCAGATATCTCAGAGGAAGCTCCAAAGTTTGTTTAAGCTTTGGGGGTGGTCCAGCTGTGCTGATTGGTTACACAGATGCAGATATGGCGAGAGATATTGATACAAGGAAGTCCACATCAGGTTTCATACTTACTTTTGCAGGGGGAGCTGTGTCATGGCAATCCAGATTGCAAAGGTGTGTAGCTCTCTCTACCACAGAGGCAGAATATATTGCTGCTACCGAGGTCTGTAAGGAGATGCTGTGGATGAAAGAATTCTTACATGAATTGGGATTGAAACAGAAAAATTATGTGGTACATTGTGACAGCCAGAGCGCCATCCACTTGTGCAAGAACCCAACTTTTCATTTCAAGTCAAAGCATATAGATGTGAGATACCACTGGATTCGAAATGTGTTTGAAGAGAAGCAGTTACAGCTTCAGAAAATTCACACAGATGAAAATGGGGCAGACATGTTGACAAAGACCTTATCAAAAGAAAGGCAAGAGATATGCCGACAGCTGGTCGGCATGATTTCACACTAAGGAAGCATGAGACAGCCTCCCTTATGGGCTGAAGGGGGAGGTTGTTGGGCCCATGGCCCACTTATTCAGCCCATTAGGGCAAAAGGGAGCGCTACTCCTTTTTCTACCAGGATTTGTTCTCTCTCTTTTATAAAAGGAGTAGCCGCCTTCCTTTTTTGGTTTTCTCTTTTTTAAGGAGCAGCCGTATGGAAAAAGAGGAGAAGCATGTAGCAGGTATTTCTTTTTTCTAGGAGCATGGATTGCTAGGGGAAGAGAAGGAAGGGCTGCTGCTTGGTGCTTGACTACGTGGGAGGACTTCCACTCCAGGAATCACGTGAAGGTGCTGCAGAAGAAAAACAAAAGAAGAAGAAGAAGAGAAGGAAGAAAATAAGGAGGTAACGCAGGAGACCGTATTTTTCGGTGACGTAATCCTTATATCCCTATTATTCTCTTGTGATTGTTTCTCAAGTTCTGGCAAGGGACTTTGAGACTTGGATATTTATTATTTTATAGTGGATCTTCTTCTCTGGCTTGCCCGTGGTTTTTTTTTCCTTTATCTTGAAGGGATTTTCACGTAAATCTTGGTGTTTCTGTGATTGTGTGGTTTGCGCATTTTTATTTATTATTCCGCTGCGTATTACGATCTGCTAGTATTTGCTCGTACACGGATTCTTTCCCATCAGAAGCTTGAGGGCTACTTATCCGAAGGAAAATGCAGCACATTAGGGTAAACAAACAGGGAGCCTGAATTTAAGTGCCTAAGAAAAGAGGAAAGCAGTAACACTTCTATCAAGAATATATACTTTTGTATCAGAAGTTTTGCAGAATTATTGATACGGTGAGAAATTTTTTAGCCATTTAACTTCCATGAAAGGTTAATTAAACCGAAATATGAGAGCCATTGTTTTCTTTATTATTATTGTCTCCTCTATTTCCTCATATCATTTTCTTTGATCTCTATCTCACTGCATACAGGCAATGGCCTCAGCAAGACTAAGCAGTACGTTCATAATAGCATGGTCATACACCGGAGCATTTTTTTTACCACGCCCATGAAGTTTAACTTCTTCTTTTTTTTTTTTTTTAGTGCACCAGCCATGCTTGCAACTAATTGGAACTGCAACTCAACTCATCTAAGCCTTTTTCCAACTACATGGAGTCGGCTACATGAATTTGCTTCCTCTATTCTACTCTATTCAGGACCAAGTTCCTATATAAATTACAAATAATTATATCTTTTTTAATTACATTTGTTTATGTTAGTTTAGGTCTACCTCTATCTCTATTCTTACGTAAATTGTTAAAAGACTATTTTTTTTAACTGAAGCATTTAAAAGTCTACGTTGTATATGTCAAACCATCACAATCGGTTTTCTCTCATTTTATCTTCAATTAGGACTACTCCTATTATTTTTCTATATATATATATATATATATATATATATATATATATTTAATTCTATCTTTTTAAGTTTTACCATATATCCATCTTAACATACGTATTTCTGTTACACTTAATTTATTCACATATTGTTTCAACTAATTGGAACTGCAAATAAGTAAAATATCTGAATCCATTAAAACTTTTAATATTTAAAACCCTGACATACAAATAATAAGTCAATCAAATAAAAATATAATTGCAAGTATTTATTATAAGAATTGATGTGTAACAATGTTTTAAAATTAATTTTTGTTTCCATTTATGCTCCGCTCCATGGTTTTAATTTTAACAATTTCATTGAAATTTCCTAATGTTAGTCAAAAAAACATAAAAATTAGAGAAAAATTAAAAGAATGAAGATAGCTTATTTTACATTATTTTATTTTCTTTTAATGGATATATGGTAAAACTTTAAAAGATAGTTTTAGATAGTTTTAAGTTAAAAATTAATTTCATTAAAGTTAGCACATTAACTACGTCACATAAATATACTAATATATTGACTAAAACACTAAATATCACTTAATCATGTAGAAACCATAAGAACATAAAACTAATTATATATCTCACGTCCCAAGATAACATCAAAACACCTTTACTTCTATATATTAACAATATTATTTATAAATTAAAATATAAATCATAATTGCAACTTACCCATATCAATAATAAAATTTAGATGAAAATAACAAGAGAGAAGTGGTGATTAGAGCCTTAAGTAAATATGTGCTTGAATTATTTAATGAATGTGAGGAAGAACTAATCATATTTACTGGGAAAAATAAAATAAAATGGAAAATAATAGTATCAGACAAAATTGTTTGAAACAAACCAAAATCAAATATTTCGGTCAATTTTGGAACAATTTCGTTCCGAATTTTCTTCTTGATGTGTAATTAAAAAAACATATCAATTATCTTTGGGACTTGTTTCGACCAAACGACAAAATAGAGATCAACCAACTACAATAAATGTCCAATGTCATTACGCTGACTAATATTTAATTGATTATTTATTTATTATTATATGATATCCAGAGGAATCATGACTAAATTTTTGTTAAGAATTGACTACGAGACAAGAGCTATCTGGATTAAAAAAAAAGCTTGAAAGAGCATTCCCTCGCATTATTTCATGGAGAAGAGGAAGAAGGGATTACTATATTTATTTTGGTCTCGTGGCTCAATAAAAATGTATGATTTTGTCGAGACAAAACTTGCAAGTCAACATAGATAAATATCCTTGGCAATAACTTTGAATAAAATATTTCTTAACAAAATTTATTTTTAAATTGTTGAGGAATGCCAACGTCAATGTGGGGACGGCTCCATCCCTTTGAACAGCAGCGTGGGCGATCAAGATGGTTCATTTAAAAATAGACAACCCATTAACTTTCAATATACAGCTCATTCTTTAAGATCAATAATTTGTCTTTTAGGGAGCATTTGCTGACCTTGGATCACCTCGAAAATCTTAAATCATTGATGATTTTAATCTTAGAGCACTCAGGTCTTTGGTTATCAAATGTCATCATATTCGGTATAATATACTACAGTGGTCATGTTAGTTGAATCTATATAGGTATTTATTAATTTATAAAATAATAATAGGATCAATAAATTAACTTTAATCATTGAATGTATTTGTGATCTATCTTCTGAAGATCTTGATTGAGTGCTTCAATCAATGAGTAATCACACAATAATGATATATGCCCTCAGGATTTATTCTTGACCAAGAATCCAATCTCTTTCTGGCTTCCATGTGGTTTTCTCACGTACGATGTCATTATTTATAGAGACGTTTTAACTCCCTTCCATCATTTACTCCCATCAAAGTAGGGCTTTTTAATTTTTCAAAATAGATAAAGTTATCACTTAATTAATTAGTGGATGGATATTGTTGAGAGTTATCTCCAAGAGGATGGAGTTATCTGCAAGTGGTTACCAGATAAAATAAAATAAAACCATCACCTACGGGATACTACATTCTTCCATTTGGTTCGTATATTTTATTTTAATTCAGTCCTCAACACTAAAAAAAAAACCAAATACATGAATCATGGCAATAGGTCCTTTATAATTGAGTATTATCTTCTATGTATTATAATGCATTCAATTCCTTTACCACTATTCTAAATGTGACAACATAACTTAATGAATAAACCCTATGTTTATTCAAAGTCCAAAAGAAAATTTTGTTAATTCTCAAAAGTCAAATAATAATGTATACACTCGAATAAAAAATAAAAAAATAACTTAAATAAGATTTTCATTGTACAAGTAGTTATCCATACACTAAATTACATCATGGGACCAATTTTCATTCGTACCATATGATCCTTAAAATTTTAATTGGCATGCCTTTAGTCAAAGGATCAGCTATCATCAATTTAGTGCTAACGTGTTCTAACGATCACTTTATTTTCTTGACACGTTCTCTTATGGCTAAATACTTAATATCGATGTGCTTACTTCGACAACCACTCTTATGGTTTTTAGCCAAAAATACAGCAACTGAATATCACAGCATAATTTAAGTGGCCTAGTAATAGAATCAACAATTTTAAGCCCGAAATGAAACTCTTCAATCAAACACCGTGCGATGTAGCCTCAAAACAACCAACAAACTCTACTTCCATAGTAGAGGTAGTAGTTAAAGTCTACTTTGCACTCCTCCATGATATGGCTCCACCAGCTAACATAAATATAAATCCTGATGTTGATTTCCAAGAATCAACGCAGCCAGTAAAGTCCGAATCTGAATAACTCTCTACCTCCAAATGATCAATTCGTCTATACATGAGCATGTAGTCCTTTGTTCCTTGAAGATACCTCATGACCTTTTTAGCAGTTCTCTAGTGGTCTAAACCTAGATTACTCCAATATATTTCTAATATTCCTATTACAAATGCAATGTTAGGTCTTGTGCAAACTTAAACATACATTAGGCTTCCAACAGCTGAAGCATATGGAATGTTGTGCATTTATTCACATTCAAGTTCATTTTTAGGTCACTAGTTCAAAGTGAACTTGTCATCCTTCATTATAGGTGCAACACTTAGTGAACAATCTTTCATTCGAAATCTCTCCAAAACTTTATTGATATAAATTTCTTGAGATAATCCTAAAATGCTTCGAGATCTTTCCCTATGGATCTTAATGCCAATGACATAAGATGCCTCACTCATATCTTTCATATCAAAATTCTTGAAGAGAAATTAGTTCACCTCATATAGCAATCCTTTATCATTAGTTGCAAGTAGAATGTCATCCATATATAGGATTAAGAAATAAATTTTGCTCTCACTAACCTTTTGGTATATACATTGATCCATGATGTTCTCTTCAAAACCAAAGGAAGAGATCACATGATGAAATTTTAAATACCACTGACGTGAGGCTTGTTTCAATCAATATGGATTTCTTAAGCTTACAAACTGAATGCTCCCGTTACTAAAGGAAAATCCTTTAGGATGTTTCATATAAACCTTTTCCTCTAGATCTCCATTAAGGAATTCAGTTTTCATATTCATTTGATGTAACTTAAAATTAAAATGATCTACCAATGCCATAATTATTCTGAGAGAATCTTTTTGGATACAAAAAAATGTCTCTCTGTAATCGATTCCTTCCTTTTGAGCGAAACCTTTGGCAACGAGCCTTGATTTATATCTCTTAATGTTGCCTTGTGAGTCTTTCTTTATTTTAAAGACCCATTTACATCCAATGGCTTTTACACTATCGGGCAACTCAACGAGATCCTAGACTCGATTAGATGTCATAGAATCAATTTCATCCTTCATGGCATTATACCACAAGTTTGATTCTTTAGAACTCATGGCTTGTAAAAACATTTAGGATCATTTTTGGCTCCAACGTTATAGTCAAATTTCTGTAGATACACAATATAATAACTAGAAATGGCTAATTTCTTTATTCTAGTTGATATTCTTAATGTTGTATAAATGACTTCTTGAGAAGTATCTTAAGAAGTATCTTATACAACTGATTATTATTAAACAATAATAATCTTTTAGATTATTATCAGTAGCTTGTAGAATCTTAATGATTAGTTGTTAAGCACTTATTTGAGCTTGAGGGGTGCTATGATTGACAACCAATCTCTCACTTAAAGTGGAAGCTGGAATACCTGAATATTCTTCTCAGAAGAAGCCAAATACTGAGATTCATCACTCCGACTGATCAAGTTATTCTTAAAAAATTTGCATTTCTTAATTCTACAATCTTAGTATTATGAGATAGACAATAAAATCTATAACCCTGGACTTCTCAACATATCCAATAAAATATCCACTAATAGTCTTTGGGTTCAGTTTTCTTTCTTGTGGATTATAAACTCTTACTTCAGATGGGCATCCCCAAGCACGTATATGTCACAAACTTGATTTGAACCTTTGAATAACTCAAATGACATTTTGGAAATAGCCTTGATGGAATTCGGTTCAATATACGTGGTCATTTTAAGAGCTTCAGTCCACAAGAATTTAGGTAGCTTGGAGCTACCAATCATGCTCCTCACTATATCCAATAGTGTTCGGTTCCTTCTTTCAGCTACACTAATATTGTGCAACAATTCCATTTTCCTCAAGAAACTGAGCAAACGGACCAAGTGCCTGTCTATCCTCAATGTATCTACCATAATATTCTTTATCTCTATTTGACCTCACGATCTTAAATTACTTGTTGCATTGTTTCTCTACTTCTGCCTTAAACAACTTAAAGGCATCTAATGCTTTATTCTTATTATGAAGTAAGTAGAGATATATATATCGTGAATAGTCATCAATAAATGAGATAAAGTATCTCTGACAATATGAGTCCATATCTAGACTACAGATATCTATATGTATGATCTCTAATATTTCTAAACTCCTTTTGGCATCTTTCTTAGACTTGTTGGTTTGCTTTTCCTTTATGTAGTCCACACAAGTGCCAAAATCAGTAAAATCAAGAGTATCAAGTATTTAATCTTTTACTAATCTTTTAATCTCTCAATGAAGATGCAACTTAATCTTTGATGCCACAAAATAGAGTGATGTGGCTGGTAGAGCTACGTGGGCATTAACGGCAAAGCTGACCGATAGCATGGATGGAGGCTGATGGCCATGCTTCTCTAAGTTGGCCCCAGCGGTCGTGCTCCTCCAAGTCGGCCCAGCGGCCGTGCTCCTCCAAGTCAGCCCCGACTCCTCCAAGTCAGCTCCAACTCCTTCAAGTCAGTCCCCAGCGGCTCCGACTCTTCTAAGTCAGTCCCCAGCAGCCTCGACTCCTCTAAGTCGGCCCCGACTCCTCCAAGTCAGTCTCCAGTGGCCTCGACTCTTCCAAGTCGGTCCCCAGCGGCCCCAACTCCTCGAAGTCGGCCCCGACTCCTTAAAGTCGGCCCCAACTCCTCCAAGTCAGCTCCAACTCCTCCAAGTCGGTCCCCAGCGGCCCCGACTCCTCCAAGTTGATCCCCAGCGGCCCCTGCTAGGCCCACCTACTGTCTAATCCATGCCGCCTGACATAGCCAAGCCCACCTACCACCTGACCTACTCTGTTAATGGGACTAGGTTCACCAACCGCCATGCCCATGTGCTCAATGGAACTAGGCCCACCGACCAGCTCCTATTCACATAATCGCCATGTGCCCAGCAAGCATTCCTCTTCACGGAACTCCACGTGGCTAATCCCTAGACGGATACCGAAGGCCTATAAAAGAGGTAAGAGAATCCAAAATAAAGGTACATTCGCTTATACACTTTGCGGCAGAAGAAGATACTCTGAACCTTGGAGCCTTCTTCTCTTCGGGGGGAGCTTCTTTGAACTCCCTCTCGGCTGTGACCTCGGTTGTTAACTTGACCGTCGGAGGGTTCCCATCGGAGCTTCCTCCAGTTTTGGGACTTCTTGTAGGCCACTCGCTCCAGAGAGGACTGCATCAGTAGACAAAGTCTCTTCTCGACATCCAGTTCCAGTGATCGAGTATCAACAGATTGGTGCACCAGGAAGGGGGCGAAAGATGAGCTCTATAACACTTGTTTGCAACGCATGCTCAAGACACCTATGCCAGTTATCTTGAGGGGCACCTTCAACTGACGGAACAGCAAGAGGCCAACCTCCCTGCTGCTAATCCTCCGGCCACTCCCGCGCCACCAGCTGCGGCCGCTCAAGCCGAGCAGTTGGCTGCGCTCACCCAACAAGTCCAAACTCTTACGGAGATGATCTATGGACTCCGAGAGCAGCAGTCTATAGCCACCCAGCATCAACCTGCTCCACCTGCACCACCACCTGCTACGCTGGTTAGTCAGCAGTCTGCGCAAAAAAGATCCCCCATCGAAAGGCTAGCCATCATCGTGTCTCTCTCAGAGGGCACCGTCGGGAGCCCCTCAAGAGGTCATGCTCCCTGCTCACAACCCGAGCGAGTCTTCCCCAGAGCCCCAGTGTCAAGAAGAGCCAATGCGAAGGCACCACCCCCGGCGCTCTTCCCCTTCTTCTTCTTCATCATCTTCTGGGCCACCAAAGAAAATGCCAACCATTAACCACCAGCCGGAGAAACGCCTAGATGAGTACCATCGGCGGCTGAAGGAACTCACCAAAAAAGTCAACAACCAGTCGAAGGCAGAAGAGTACAACACTCGACCTCCTTACACTCGCAGAATTCTGGATGAGCCCGTCCCCTCTAGATTTTGGCTCTCCTAGCTGGATCCATACAATAGTACGATGGATCCCCTCGATCACCTTGGGAGCTACAAAGCTCTCATGCAAGTCCAAAAGGCCACTGATGTGGGAATTGTATCCTAAGCCAATCATTTGATGATTGTGCTGATGTAAATTGTATATAAATTGATATATTAATAAAAGTTATTTGGCAGTTTATTCATTACAAGAACATCTTCTTAATACTCCTGATTGTAATGAAGCCCTCAGGATCTTCCTTCACGATAAAGGAGGATTTATCTTTGAAGGTCCTTAAAAGAGTTCGACCAAATGATATACTATGACAGGGCCATAGTACTATCAATTATAGGACGTTGTATATCATATTTGTTGGTTGTCCTCTTAACCAAGGAGTGTAGAGACACTAGTATGACATACAGGTGAAAGTGTAGGAGTACATTTCACCGAACGTGACTCATTTTCGGATACTCTACTGTCAAGAGTTAATCCGAGAAGATATAGGTATAAGTATCCTTCAGACCTGAAGATCACAACCAGTGGCTTACAAGCAACTCATTGTACTTAGGTGCCGGACCACCTGGATTTCTAATCCAGCTACGAAAGGTTACTGGGTGCAGTCAAGTACTTGTGGTAGTCAGTTGTGGATCAAGATGGAATTTGACCTATCCCGTTAAAAGGAGAAATGCTTGTGTTTCAATTTAGCAAGACCTTGGCCAAGGCACTTCATGTGAAAGTCACATGATCACTAAAGTTGAAATCACTTTATGGATTTGCTATTTAGAGTTGACAGGCTCTTAAGCCATCCTTAGCATTTGTGGTCAAGAGGATGAATTATACGGTAACTATTTCTTAGGGTTCTTGGAGTTTGCTCGGCAACTCTTCGACCTATCCGGACGTCGGGTTCCATTGCTAGATGGGCACATCGATTAGTATAGAAAGTTGTTTCTATGCTACCGGCTTAGGTTCGAACCTAGAGAGTCACACGCATAGAAGTTTCCTAGGATGATCTGTTTGCTGATCAACGATTGAGAATCGTATATGATTTAATTAATCAATTTGATTGATTGAATTATCTCAATTGGGTTAAGTACAAGTGAATAAGATTCAATTTGGTTTAAGTCTATTAGAAGGACTAGTCAATTTCAAATATTGATTTGAAATTAGACTTGATTTGGATTTAAATAGATTCAGGACTAGCCAAATTTGATTTGGGCTTGGACCATGATCTATGTGGGTTCAGTCAAATAAATTCAGATCAGATTAAACCATCACTGAACCCAAACCTCTCGAATAAGGATCTCATATGATGAGATGGCTAAAATCTCATCTCATGAGAGATTAAATTCTCATGTAGAATTTAATGCCTAACATTAATTTTCACCGAACGTCGGATTTAGCCACGACTCTTTGGTTTTCACCGAACGCGGATTTAGCCACGTCTCTTTGGTTTTCACCGAACGTCGGAATTAAACCAAGCGCCGCGCCTTCGGCGTCTCTTCGCTTTTACCAAACGACGGAATTCTTAATGTCAGAATTCAATGTTAAGGCTAAATTGAGACTATAAATAGAGGGCATTCAACACACAGAACAACAATACACGATATGTCGTGGATTGTAATTCTAAAAAGGTTAGAATAAAAAATCCTGGTGATTCTGGTGTTAGCGGAAAGTGGTGGATCTTAGAGGAAGATTCAAGTGGGAGGATTCAAGATCAGCAAAGCTTTTCCGCGAGCTAGCACTTCCGAAATCCGATCATTCGGGGCTTCGCGTGGACGATACTAGAGGCCGGACGATTGAACGGCTGCAGAGCAATAAGGATTTACCTACTGTTCTTAAGGTAAGTGATTTGATCCCTAGATCTTAAGGCAGGCTTCAAGATAAGTAGTATGACTAGTCATCTTGAAGATCAAGATATGATCTTGATATTTTTATTTATATGCATATTTTGGATCAATCGATCCTATATATAAGGCAAAGATATGATCTTGATGCATGTTAGATAGATTAGTATGTAATCTTTAAAATTTCGCAATGATAATTGTTATCAAATTTTTAAAATATGCATGCCTCGGGGATTGTTTCTCCCTACAAATGGTATCAGAGTGATGGTTTCATATTTATCTAATTTATTGCATGTAAATTAATGCTCCTATTAATTGTGTAATCAAGGCTAAAATAAATCTCAGGTCTATTCGGTCACAGATGGATTGAAAATCCAATTACCCATTCAACGAGGTATTCTGTGATATATTGCCATGATAATTTAAATTGATCTTTGGCTTCAAAACACTGATTACACACACTCTCAAAATATATTTTATATTTGATACATGTTGATGTTATAAAACATGATATTTGCATGTTTAGTATAAAACATAGATATGATATATGATGGCATGATGTCTATGTTATGAAACATACAAATATTTATGAGAGTCTAATTTGAATGTCAAATGTTAATTCATAATCTCTTTAGATATGATCTAAATATAGGAATTATGAGTAGTAACATAATATATGATGCTTGATTGAAATATATGACATGTAACATGAAATATATTTAATCCTTTGGGTTAGTTAAATCGGATCCATAAAGGGTTAGACCCTAAGGTTTAAATCAACTGGACTGTAAGAGTATTTGATCAAATCTAATTAGATTAAGGTTAAGAATGCTCTAAATCAAACAATAGTTGTAGTTGATCATGTCCTTCTCTTTGATTAAACCAAATGGAAGTAGATTAGGCTCCGTGGTTGAGCATGAATCTCTTAGATGGTCAAATCAGAATTGGTTAACCATATGATGTCAAGGTAGGTTGGCAAGTTGCTCTAGGATCAACGATCGAATAGTTTTTAATTGGGAGCTACTCGTATTGATGCGTCTTTAACGAGTTAATGGCATATCCCTCCCATCGATCTCACTCACCTGGTCAATATGGTGAACCATTTATGATTCAGATCATTTACCTGATTGGGTTGACCCATGCCTGTAAGGAAATCAGTCTAACTGATTTAGGTGCCACTTAACCTGACTTAATCTTGTTTTATTCTACCGATTTCATAGATTCAGTGGGAGAACTTGATTAGTCAATTTATCTTCATATTATTAAAATCCTCTAAAATTATTAGGTCCTTAAAATGAAATAGTTATATGATAACTAGATCATAGCCTCCCATTAAGGTGGGTGATAATGAGTCCGATGTCTTGATAATCATTGGAGGCACTCCATGCCTGGTGCTTGTCAACCATCAGAATTATCATTCATTATATGATAAGTCAGCGTAACTATTAAATAAACAGTCAGGTGAGCCGAGCTTCACTCGGGCTTGGTTGTCTATTGATAGGTTACACTGATTATATCATTTAATGGTTGGACCTAACCAGAACTTTCAGTGGAGGCACTTCATGCCTGCTGAAGAGGTATATGGGGCAAAACTGAACACTAAGAATTGTTTGGGGAAACAATTGGTTTTAAACCTACTCTTAGATGCATATGGGTTAGCCAAGCTTCACTTGGGCCTGTATGTAGTTATGTAGATCTTAGTGCCCGCTAAAGAATTAAGAATAATTCTTCGAATTGGGGTGTAGAGGCTGCCAATTTGAACAAAATAGTGGAAGAATCTTTAGACTAAAGTCCAAGTCTTTTAGACTGAATCAATTTATATA
>UESW01005079.1:29308-46610 GCA_900491605.1 Calamus simplicifolius | reverse complement strand
TCTTTCTTTCTTTCCTCTGGCTGAACCCACGTTTTTCCCTTTTTCTCTAATGACTTAGGGACCAAGTCATGGGAAACTTAAGGGTTAAGGCATGCTAAATTTCCCTTTTGCCCTCAAATACTCTTAACGCATGCTTTTTGGAAAACACGTGGCTCACTTATAACCATGATATTTTGCCCTTAGATTTTTCTTTCCCAAGTTTCCCTTAACACAATTAGCAATTGACATCGGAGCCTTTTCCCATTTGCCCCTGATATGCATTTTTTTAATCGATTTATAGCCCAGATTATTATTTTTCACTTAAATTGATACTTTTATGTAACATTTCCAAGAAAAGACTTTACCAGCTTGAAGACTCGATTTTAGAAATCCAACGGTTCAAACGGCATCCAAATCGGACTTGAAACGGATAAATATGAAATTCTCAAGATTTAATTCAGAAAAACCTGCCGTCTTGGAGTCGGCTCCAACAGATTTGGAGTCGGTCCAGAAATAGGTGTCAGCTCCAGAAAAGTAGGTGTCGACTCTAGAAAAGTAGGTGTCGACTCCAGCTCTACAGGTGTCAACTCCAAAGCGTGCCGAAAGTTTAAAATCGTGCCAGAGTCGACTCCACTCCAAATAGTGTCGACTCCAACCACTAAAAACATCATTTCAGGATAAAACTCAAACTAAACGTGATTTTTCTTGTGATTTAAACCATTAAAACTTAAGTCTCTCAATTTCTTAAATCAAACTCATTAACATTCAGAAATATACTCATTTACTCCAAAATTTCTTCTCTTTATATTTATCAAAAGGCCAACACATCCACATTTCACTGAAACTCTCTGACTTTCATTTCAAATGAAAATGCCATAAATTACAAGATTTCAGGATGTTACACTAGTAATAGAATCAACAATTTTAAGCCCGAAATGAAACTCTTCAATCAAACACCATGCGATGTAGCCTCAAAACAACCAACGAACTTTGCTTCCATAGTAGAGGTAGTAATTAAAGTCTACTTTGCACTCCTCCATGATATGGCTCCACTAGCTAACATAAATATAAATCCTGATGTTGATTTCCAAGAATCAACGCAGCCAGTAAAGTCCGAATATGAATAACCCTCTACCTCCAAATGATCAATTCGTCTATACATGAGCATGTAGTCCTTTGTTCCTTAAAGATACCTCATGACCTATTTAGCAGTTCTCTAGTGGTCTAAACCTAGATTACTCCAATATATTTTCAATATTCCTACTACAAATGCAATATTAGGTCTTGTGCAAACTTAAACATACATTAGGCTTCCAACAACTGAAGCATATGGAATGTTGTGCATTTATTCCCATTCAAGTTAATTTTTAGGTCACTAGTTCAAAGTGAACTTGTCATCCTTCATTATGGGTGCAACCTTAAGTGAACAATCTTTCATTCGAAATCTCTCCAAAACTTTATTGATATAAATTTCTTGAGATAATCCTAAATGCCTCGAGATCTTCCCTATGGATCTTAATGCCAATGACATAAGATGCCTCACTCAATCTTTCATATCAAAATTCTTGAAGAGAAATTGTTTCACCTCATATAGCAATCCTTTATCATTAGTTGCAAGTAGAATGTCATCCATATATAGAATTAAGAAATAAATTTTGCTCTCACTAACCTTTTGGCATATACATTGATCCATGATGTTCTCTTCAAACCAAAGGAAGAGATCACATGATGAAATTTTAAATACCACTGACGTGGGCTTGTTTCAATCAATATATGGATTTCTTAAGCTTACAAACTGAATGCTTCCGTCACTAAAGGAAAATCCTTTAGGATGTTTCATATAAACCTTTTCCTCTAGATCTCCATTAAGGAATTTAGTTTTCACATTCATTTGATGTAACTTAAAATTAAAATGATTTACCAATGCCCTAATTATTCTGAGAGAATCTTTTTTGGATACAAAAAAATGTCTCTCTATAATCGATTCCTTCCCATTGAGCGAAACCTTTGGCAACGAGCCTTGATTTATATCTCTCAATGTTGCCTTGTGAGTCTTTCTTTATTTTAAAGACTCATTTATATCCAATGGCTTTTACACTATCAGACAACTCAACGAGATCCCAAACTCGATTAGATGTCATAGAATCAATCTCATCCTTCATGGCTTATACCACAAGTTTGATTCTTTAGAACTCATGGCTTGTAAAAACATTTCAGGATCATTTTTGGCTCCAACGTTATAGTCAAATTCTGTAGATACACAATATAATCACAAGAAATGGCTAATTTTTTTATTCTAGTTGATATTCTTAATGTTGTATATATGACTTCTTGAGAAGTATCTTAAGAAGTATCTTATACAACTGATTATTATTAAACAATAGGATCTTTAGATTATTATCAGTAGTTTGTAAAATCTTATGATTAGTTGTTAAGAACTTATTTGAGCTTGAGGGGTGCTATGATTGACAACCAATCTCTCACTTAAAGTGGAAGCTGGAATACCTGAATATTTTTTCTTAGAAGAAGCCAAATATTGAGATTCATCACTCCGACTGATCAAGTTATTCTTAAAAAAATTTGCATTTCTTAATTCTACAATCTTAGTGTTGTGAGATAGACAATAAAATCTATAACCCTTGGACTTCTCAACATATCCAATAAAATATCCACTAATAGTCTTTGGGTTCAGTTTCCTTTCTTGTGGATTATAAACTCTTACTTCAGATGGGCATCCCCAAGCACGTATATGTCACAAACTTGATTTGAACCTTTGAATAACTCAAATGACATTTTAGAAACAGCCTTGATTGGAATCCGGTTCAATATATACGTGATCATTTTAAGAGCTTCAGTCCACAAGGATTTAGGTAACTTGGAGCTACCAATCATGCTCCTCACTATATCCAATAGTGTTCGGTTCCTTCTTTCAGCTACACTATTTTGGTCTGGAGACTCTGTCATGGTCTAATATTGTGCAACAATTCCATTTTCCTCAAGAAACTGAGCAAACGGACCAAGTGCCTATCCATCCTCAATGTATCTACCATAATATTCTTTATCTCTATCTGACCTCATGATCTTAAATTACTTGTTGCATTGTTTCTCTACTTTTGCCTTAAACAACTTAAAGGCATCTAATGCTTTATTCTTATTATGAAGTAAGTAGAGATATATATATCATGAATAGTCATCAATGAGATAAAGTATCTCTGACAATACGAGTCCATATCTAGACTACAGATATATATGTATGATCTCTAATATTTCTAAACTCCTTTTGGCATCTTTCTTAGACTTGTTGGTTTGCTTTTCTTTTATGTAGTCCATACAAGTGCCAAAATTAGTAAAATCAAGAGTATCAAGTATTTAATCTTTTACTAATCTTTTAATTCTCTCAATGAAGATGTAACTTAATCTCTGATGCCACAAATAGAGTGATGTGGCTGGTAGAACTACGTGGGCATTCATGGCAAAGCTGACCGATAGTATGGATGGAGGCTGATGGCCACGCTTCTCCAAGTTGACCCCAGTGGCTGTGCTCCTCCAAGTCGGCCCCAGCGGCCGTGCTCCTCCAAGTCGGCCCCGACTCCTCCAAGTCAGCTCCAACTCCTCCAAGTCAGTCCCCAGTGGCTCCAACTCTTCTAAGTCGGTCCCAACAGCCTTGACTCCTCTAAGTCGGCCCGACTCCTCCAAGTCAGTCTCCAGCGGCCTCGACTCTTCCAAGTCGATCCCCAGCGGCCCCGACTCCTCGAAGTCGGCCCCGACTCCTTAAAGTCGGCCCCAACTCCTCCAAGTCAGCTCCAACTCCTCCAAGTCGGTCCCCAGCAGCCCCGACTCCTCCAAGTTGATCCCCAGCGGCCCCTGCTAGGCCCACCTACTGTCTGATCCATGTCGCCTGACATAGCCAAGCCCACCTACCACCTGACCCACTATGTTAATGGGACTAGGCTCACCAACCGCCATGCCCATGTGCTCAATGGGACCAGGCCCACTGACCAGCTCCTATTCACATAATCGCCATGTGCCCAGTAGACATTCCTCTTCACGGAACTCCACATGGCTAATCCCTAGACGGATATCGAAGGCCAATAAAAGAGGTAAGAGAATCCAAAATAAAGGAACATTCGCTTATACACTTTGTGGCAGAAGAAGATACTCTGAACCTCGGAGCCTTCTTCTCTTCGGGGGGAGCTTCTTTGAACTCCCTCTCGGCTATGACCTCGGTTGCTAACTTGACCGTTGGAGGGTTCCCATCGGAGCTTCCTTCGGTTTCGGGACTTCTTGCAGGCCACTCGCTCCAGAGGGGACTGCATCAACAGATAAAGTTTCTTCTCGACATCCAGTTCCAGTGATCGAGCATCAACAGATTGGCACGCCAAGAAGGAGTCGAAAGACGAGCTCTATAACACTTGTTTGCGACGCATGCTCAAGACACCTCTGCCAGTTATCTTGAGGGGCACCTTCAACTGACGGAACAGCAAGAGGCCAACCTCCCTGCTGCTAATCCTCCGGCCACTCCCACGCCACCAGCCGTGGCCGCTCAAGCCGAGCAGTTGGCTGTGCTCACCCAACAAGTCCAAACTCTTACATAGATGATCCATGGACTTCGAGAGCAGCAGTCCATGGCCACCCAGCATCAACCTGCTCCACCTGCACCACCACCTGCTGCACTGGTTAGTCAGCAGTTTGCGCAAAAAAGATCCCCCCATCGAAAGGCTGGCCATCATCGTGCCTCTCCTAGAGGGCACCGTCGGGAGCCCCTCAAGAGGTCACGCTCCCCTGCTCACAGCCCGAGCGAGTCTTCCCCAGAGCCCCAGTGTCAAGAAGAGCCAAAGCAAAGGCACCACCCCGACGCTCTTCCCCTTCTTCTTCTTCTTCATCTTCTGGGCCACCAAAGAAAATGCCAACCATTAACCACCAGCCGGAGCAACGCCTAGATGAGTACCATCGGTGGCTGAAGGAACTCACTAAAAAAGTCAACAACCAGCCGAAGGCACAAGAGTACAACACTCGACCTCCTTACACTCGCCGAATTCTGGACGAGCCCATCCCCTCCAGATTTTGGCTCCCCCAGCTGGATCCATACAATAGTACGATGGATCCCCTCGATCACCTTGGGAGCTACAAAGCTCTCATGCAAGTCCAAAAGACCATTGATGCCCTCCTGTGCAAGGCCTTTCCCGCTAGTCTGCGGAAGGCTGCTCATGCTTGGCACTCTCGCCTATCCACGCACAGCATCGATTCCTTCCAAGAGCTAGAAAGGGCATTCTTGGTGCACTTTGACGCTTGTCGGAGGATTTCGCGGGTCACAGACAGCCTTTTCTCCAAGCAGCAGAAGGAAAGGGAGTTGCTTCGAGATTTTGTGGCCCGCTTCAAGACGGTTGCCCTTGAAGTTTATCATTTGGATGATGCAGTGGCGACTCTGGCGCTGAAGCGGAGACTTCTTCCCTCCCGCTTCACTTTTTCTCTAGATAAGAAGCCATCCAGCTCCTACTCCGACCTTCTCCTCCATGCACAGAAGTAAATCCATGTGGACGAGGCCGACTTCACCCGTCGAGAGTCTGAATAGGGCTCCAATTAGAGATCCGCCCGACCTGAGCCAAACGGATCGTCTTGTCCCAGGAAGCTCGAGCCGCCGCATCGACCATACCATAAGCATTGAAGCCTTGCCCCCAGGGAAAATGAGCTCACACCTCTTCTTGCCCCCTGCTCTCACATTCTTATGGAGATCGAGGGTGAGCCATATGTCCAACACCCTCCTCCTATGAAGAAAGGCCTCTCTCGCGACAAAAGTTGCTACTGCCGTTTCCACTGGGACTACGACCATGACACCGACCACTGCTACAGCCTAAAGCGTGCCATTAAGAAACTTATCCAGTGGGGTTACCTTGGGAAGTATGTCCAGGAGACCCCCGGCTGTTCCTACACTTATGGGGCCTTCGCTTGCTCAGGCTGTTGTTAAAAATGCCTCGATGGAAAGTACGATGGGAATGGTGTCCTGGGGGGCAGCCTCTTCATCTAAGTGGCCTAGGGAAGGTGGGGATTTAGATGATGTAATCCCTAGAGGAGAGTTAGCCATGGTCGATAATGTAAATAATGAGGGCATCGTTGTTTCGATGACGATCGCCAAGCACTCTGTAAAAAGGATCCTGGTTGATAGTGGCAACTCGACAAACATCATTACCTATGATGCATTTGTTAGGATTAATTTGCCTCTTGACTCTCTTCAGTTAGTAACGGCTCCCCAGGTCGATTTCACGAAAGATTCGGTGAGGATGGAAGGCGAGATCACCTTACCCGTGATGGACGGAACACCGCCGTACCAGAGCACAGTTATGATAAGGTTCTTGGTTGTCCGAGTATCTTTGGCATACAACACCATCCTCGGCCAACCTGGCCTCAACCTTCTTGATGCAGTCATCTCCACCAAGCGTTTGCTCATGTAGTTCCCCACTGACAATGGGATCGGCAAGATGCAGGGAGAGATTAGCCCGGTTCTACCCTGCTATCACCCAGCTTCAAGTCCTCAAGAGGTCGAGCCAGCTTTAGAAGCCCTGGACCCTAGAGAATCCAGCAAGGGAGGAGAATCGATTGAGCGGTTGCTGACCTTTCCACTAGGAGATGACCCGACTAGGACGGTGCGAGTCGGCGGACTCCTTCCTACAGAAGACTGAGACCACCTCCTGACCTTCCTGCGGGCCAACTCGGACGATTTTTCTTGGTCGGCGTCTGACATGCCCAGTATCCCTTCAGAGGTAATCACCCACAAGCTCAACATCGATCCGAAGCATCGTCCGATTCGCCAAAGAAAGAGGAGTTTTGCTTCCGAGCGACAGAGAGCCATTGACGAAGAGGTCAACAAGCTGCTTGTTGCTGGCCACATTCGGAAAGAACACTATCCAAATTGGTTAGCCAACATAGTCATGGTCCGTAAGGCAAATGAAAGCTGGAGTATCTGCATTGACTTCACCGACCTCAACAAGGCATGCCTGAAGGATAGCTTTCCATTGCCCCAAATTGATCAGCTGGTGGATTCGACATCCGACCATGAGCTTCTCGGTTTTATGGATGCCTTCTCTGGATATAACCAGATAAAGATGGATCCGGACGACAAGAAGCACACCTCTTTTGTAACCGAGAAGGGCATTTACTGCTATAGGATAATGCCTTTCGGCCTCAAGAATGCGGGAGTAACTTATCAAAGGTTGATGAACAAAGTCTTCCAAGACCAGCTAGGCAAGAACATGGAGGTTTACGTGAACGACATGCTGACGAAGAGCTCCCATGCTTCCGACCATGTTTCCGACCTAGAGGAGACATTTAGCAACCTCTGCCGCTACAAAGTCAAGCTAAACCCAAAGAAGTGTGCCTTCGGGGTCATGGCGGAGAAAATTTTGGGCTTTATGGTGACTCAGTGAGGGATTGAGGCGAACCCAGAGAAGATCAGCGCCATCCTCGATATGAGGCCGCCGACCAACAAAAAGGAGGTACAGCGGCTCACCGGAAGGATGGCGGTCCTAAGTCGGTTTCTCTCCAAGTCAACTGAAAGGTGCCTACCTTTCTTCAAAGCCCTGCGTAAAGTGAACGATTTCGAGTGGAGAGAAGATTACCAGAAAGCTTTCGAAGGGTTGAAGGCATTTTAATCTTCTCCACCACTCCTGTTGAAGCCAAAGGACGGAGAGAGTCTCTTCCTTTACCTTGCCACCTCCTCAGAGGCTATCAGTTCCGTCCTGGTGTGCCTCGACGATGATGGAACTCAGAAGCCCATCTACTACGTGAGCAAGGTACTCCACAACACTGAGGTCAGATACTCCAAGACAAAGAAGATCATCTTTGCCCTAATCATTTCCGCCCAGCATCTCCGACTATACTTTTAGGCTCACCCCATTGTGGTGCTCACGGACCAACCCCTCAAGGCCATACTGGCTCGTCCTGACACCTCGGGCCGGCTTGCCAAATGGACAATCAAGCTGAGAGAGTTCGACCTCTCATTTCAGGCAAGGATGGCTCTAAAGTCTCAAGTCTTGGCCGACTTCTTAATCGAGTGCACTTGGATGGAGGAGCAAGCAAAGGAATCTCCTATGGTGCAGCTAGGTGTCAATCTTGACGATGTGGGGGACTTTTGGATCCTCCATGTGGACGACGCCTCAAACTCTCAAGGAAGTGGTGGCGGCCTCATCCTTGCGGGTTCGAAGGGCGAGAAGGTGGAGTATGCTCTCTGACTCCTCTTCAAAGCTACGAACAACCAGGCCGAGTATGAAGCCTTGCTAGCCGGGGTGAGACTCGCCCAGGAGCTTGGGGTGAAGCGCCTTAGAGCCTTAACCAATTTCCAACTCATCTTCGGGAAAATCAACGGGGAGTACGAGGCACGGGACCCCACAATGGCTCGATACCTGGACAAGGTCCAACTCCTAGTCTTTTTGCTAGCCTACTTCAACATCAGTTACATCCCTCGATGCAAGAATGCTAAGGCCGATACTCTTTCTCGCCTGGCTACCTTGGTCGACGGTGCCATAGGGGATGCCTATATTGAGCACTTGGAGAGGCCTAGCATCGAGGATAAGGAGGAATTCCTTCCGCTCGCCCAGGAGCCAACTTGGATGGACGCCTACGTCCGCTACCTCACGGATGGCACCCTTCCAACTGATCGCGGGGAGGCCAGGCTGCTCAAGTGGAGAGCCTCCAAGTTCACCCTCCTAGATAGACATCTATATAGGAGGTCATTCTCCTACACCCTTCTTAAATGCGTTGGACCTACAGATGCTGACTACATCCTCATAGAAATCCATGAAGGCATCTATGGAGATCACCTGGGGAACAGGTCGCTAGCTCAGAAGGCCCTTCATCAAGGCTACTTCTGTCTCACCATGAGGGAAGATGCCACCAAGTTGGTTCAGAGATGCAATGGCTGCCAGTGGCACGCACATATTCAGTGGCAGCTGTCCGCCTCATTGAGTTCACTCTTGCCCCATGGCCCTTCACATAGTGGGGGATGGACATTCTCTGACCGTTTCCTCCAGCTTCAGGACAGTTGAGGTTCTTGCTCGTCGCCATCGACTACTTCACCAAGTGGGTTGAAGTCTAGGCACTAGCCAAGATCACCGAGGGCAAAGTCAAAGTTTTCTTTGGAAATCTATCATATGTCATTTCTGCTTGCCTCACATCGTCATCACCGATAATGGTCGGCAGTTCAACAATGCCACATTCAAGACTTTTTGCATCGAGTTAAACATCCGCCACCAGTTTACCTCCGTCGGCCACCCGTAGACTAACGGAAAGGCCAAGGTTATGAATCACACCATCCTCCAGGGACTCAGAACCCAGCTGGATGGATCCAAGGGTAGATGGGTGGAAGAGCTTTCCAACGTGCTGTGAGCGTACCATACAACCCCAAGGGCCTCGATAGGCTAGACCTCCTTTAGCCTCATCTTCGGATCCGAGGCGGTCATCCCCATCGAGATTGGCTTGCCAAGCTCCCAGGTAGAGTCCTACAATGAAGAAGATAACCCCGCACAGCTGAGAGCCAACCTCGATTTCATCGATGAAGTGCATGACCGAGCACGGCTCCAAATGGCAACCTTTCACCAGCGAGCGATCAGTATTACAACGCCTGGGTACGTCCCAAGATGTTCCATCTCGGAGATCTAGTCCTCAAGAAGGCCGAGGTATCCAAGCCAATGGAGGGGGGCAAGTTATCTCCAAATTGGGAAGGTCCTTACTGTGTCATCGAGGTACTTCACCGGGGGGCATACCGGATTGAAGAGCTCAGTGGATGACCCATATCGCGTACTTAGAACGAGGACAACCTCCACCAATACTATCAATAATGTATCCTCTCCATGATTGCCAATAAAGAATTCCTCCAACATTACATCTGGCTCACCTTCGAATCTGAAGACTTATCGTCTAAAGGAGCTCGTTAGCATCGCGACTAACAGAACACCACTCGGTCTAGCTAGAAGATGCCTCTGAGTTGGTTCAAGTCCCTAACAGCTCTATACCCGATCGAGTCATCCCTCGGGCTGGCACACAAACCCTCGAAGAGGTTCTAAAGGAGCTCGTCGGCATCGCGGCTAATGGAACACCTCTCGGTCCAACTAGGATATGCTCCTGAGTCGGTTCAAGTCCCTAACAGCTCCATACCCGATCGAGTCGCCCCTTGGGCCGATACACAAACCTCCAAGGCAGTTCTAAAAGAGCTTGTCGGCATCGCGGCTAACGGGACACCACACGGTCCAGCTAGGAGATGCCCCTGAGTCGGTTCAAGTCCCTAACAGCTTCGTGCCCGATCGAGTCGCCTTTCGAGCTGGCACAAACCTTCGAGGTGATTCTAAAGGAGCTCATCAGCATCACGGCTAACGGGATACCACTCGGTTCAACTAGGAGATGCCTCCGAGTCGGTTCAAGTTTCTAATAGCTTCGTACCCAATCGAGTCACCCCTCGAGCCGACACACAAACCTCCGAGGTGGTTTTAAAGGAGCTCGTCGGCATCGCGGCTAACAGACTACAAAAAATAACGAAATAGCGACGAAATTTAGTGATAGATCCATATTTGTTGCAAATAGCTTCAGATTTGCGATGGATCGACGAGTGAAAATGATAGAAAATTTAGCGACAGATATAGCGATGGAAATTTTCGTCGCTACTGATATTTATTTCATATATAAAACATAGTGACGAAAATTTTTCATCGCTACTATTAGAGATAGATATAGCGACAAATTTTTTTTGTCGCTAAATCTATTTATTATATATATATAATTAGCGATAAAAATTTTATAGCTAATAATATTTATTTCATATATAAAATATAGCGATGGAAAGTTCCGTCGCTACATATTAGAGACAGATATAGCGACGAAAATTATACGTCACTAAATCTATTTATTTTATATATAAAACATAGCGACGAAAATTTTTCATGGCTAAATCTATTTATTATATATATATAATTAGTAACAGAAATTTTTCATCGCTAAATATATTTATTTCATACATAAAACATAGCGATGAAAATTTTTGTTGCAAATATATTATTTCATATATAAAATTAGCGACAGAAACTTTTGTCGCTAAACATATTTATTTTATACATAAAACATAGCGACGAAAATGTTCTGTCACTATATTCACTTAATCGGACATGTTTCTCTGAAAACCCGTAGTGACGGAACTTTTCGTTGCTAATGAACGTTTCAAGCGATGAAAAAAAATTTCGTTGCTATATTCACTTACTTTAGCGACAGAAATTTTCATCGCTAATGAACATTTCAAATAAAACCAAGCGACGGAAAAAGTTCCATCGCTATATTCATTCAATCGGACATCTTCGTCTGAAATCCCTTAGCGATGGAATTGCTAATGAACATTTCAAAATAAAACCCAGCGATAGAAAAAGTTTCGTCGCTATATTCACTTAATCTTAGGGCATCTTCCTCCAAAAAACCTTGGCCTTCTTTCTTCGCACCACCGCACTTTTCTTCCCATCGCTAGATATCTCCCATATATCCTTTATTTGATCTCTGCTCCATCCCCCTCCTCTCGGCTTCGTTACGCCCAATTTCTGCCAGTGATCGGAGTCGCAGAGGGCTTTGACCTGAGAGCCTCGCATGCCTCGTGGGACTCATTATTGTTTTCTTTTCTCCTTCCTTCCTGCCTTCCTCCTCCTCCTTTCCCTTCTTTTGTTCCTAAGCCGGAGGCGGAGCCCTGCTGTTCCAGAGCCGCGGCCACCATCGCTGGATCAATGGGAGAACCTGGAGCTCTGTCGGTCTTCTTTTTCTCTCCAGTGAGCCGGCCTCTTCCTTCTTCTCTGATGTTGTTATCAACTGGATGACCATCAGGTAGGCTGGATCAAAGTCCTTTGTAAGAGCTTTTACGGTGTTTTGTGCTGTTTGTGATCAGAGCTTTTGATTTTGAAATGGGAAAGTATACGGAGCCATGTGATTGTTCTTTGTCAAAGGCTAATTAGTTTAAATTGATCAACCTCAAGCCATGAGTGGGAAGGAGAGAGATCCAACTAGAGAGAGGGAGGGGATCAGGAGAGATGGAGAGAGGAAGGGGATCGGGAGAGATGGAGAGAGAGAGAGAAGGAGAGAGAGGAGGGAGGGAGAGAACTCCATGGAGTGTCTTGGTTCGTCATGGAAACAGGGGTTCGTGCGGCTGGGCGAAGTCACTCCTTTCACTCGGCCACATCTATGGTGGCATGAGCATGAGAGAGAGGAGAGAAGAGGGACAATGACAGAGGCTAACCACAAGAGAGATTGGAAGTGAGCCATGAATGAGTGAGAGAGAGAGAGAGAGAGAGAGCCGTAGCATTGGCTTCGAGTATGGGCAGGGTGGCCCTTGTTTGGCGGTCAGCATCGGGAGATGCAGAGGCTGACGGGGTGGTCTCGTTGGGCTGGGCCTCACAGGGCATAACTTCTGGACAAGGATGCATATGAAACAAAGAAGGGAAAATTAGAATAAAAAAAAGAGAGATCTAAATATAAGGAGCCCCATGATATGTTTCTAATTTCTATTGACTCCTAGCAATCCGGAACCATGCTTCACGACTCCTACTAAACCCACTCCACCTTCTCCCTATCTTTCAGCTTTGTTTGGATCTTTGGAGGGGAAGGAAGGAGAGAGTAAAAAGAAGGAAAGGGATGGAAGGGAAAGGAAGGGGAAGGAATGGTTGCTCTTCTCTCTTGTTTGGAAAGGATGAAAGGGAAAGGAAGGTTAATATCAATTATCTTGTTTGGATAGAGGAAGGAAAAAGAAGGGGAAGAGTTATGTGACAATTATATCTCTTTAAAATAGGAAATAAACCGGGGGAGTGAAAGAATGAAGAATAGAAAATAAAGGGGTTTTTGGTCTTCCCAGAAAGTATGACTTAAACTTTTCCCCTCCCCCAGCTTACCCCTGATTTGGGGGTTAACAAATTTACACTCGCTGGTAGGAAAAGGAGGGGAACCGGTTACTTCCATTCACTTCCCCCTCTTTCTTTCATCCTTCTCCCAAACAAGATAACTTGTGACCTTTTACCTCCTTTTCCTTCCCCTCCCCTCCATTCCCTCCCATCCAAACAGTCTGAAGTTCACTACAGCTACCTTAGGTCCACCCACGTTCCTAAATTGGTGCATTGATTGGATGGTCTCCAGGTCACTTTATGCTAACCTTATTAAAAAAACAAAGATTAGAAGTAATAAATAAACAAAAAGTGCTCAGCTATGAAAGAGATGATCATTGCTGACCTCATTGAAAAAGCAAAGATTAGATCTAATAAACAAACAGAAGAGCACATGTGTGAAAGAGTATACTTTGGCTTCGTTAAAGGTACTTGATACTAACCTGATGACTTTAGGTTCCAACATTTTTAATGCATCATTAGAATACCTTGCCGTCTATATATATTAATTATGTTCATCACCTTGTTCTTTGATATTGCATTCCTATTATATTCTGTAATATCTTTTCCTGATTATATCTCTTTGATATTGTAATTTTTAAAATATATTTGTACATGGTTAATTATGCTGTGATCCTTTGATTAAATGCTGATGTAATAGCTTATTCATCTGTGTTTGCATTACTATGGTTCATTATTTAATTAGGGCCTGTAAGTGGGACTATATCAAACCCTGGCATTACAAAAGAAAAATGAGACCGGATCGTCAGTGGATCATTATTTAATTAGATGGCCTTTTGAATCCAGAGTTTATGACTAGTATGAGACAATTCATAAAATTTTGTTGAGAAATTATTGAAACATAATTGCCCCAACTTTATTGATTTTGATGATTTTCAAAAGCCATGAGTACCTTAAAGAAAACAATGTGTTTATTTATCAAAAACCTTGAGCTTATTCAAATTGAAAGGAATGAACTATCAATGGTTATATCAAATGAGTTTTGAATCTATTAGAAAAAGAAGTTTCAAGTTCTATGCTTAAAAGGATTTCAAAAAGGAATTTTTACACATTATAATTCAATCGATGAATTCTTGGAACATGTCTTGAATCCATGATAAACGTCATATTTAATGTATTCAAGTCAAATTTATATTTTAAATTTAATTGGGACAAGTTTTAAAGTCAATCAGAACATTTTTCTGATTTTTGTATCGGTCCCGAGCCGACTCAAGGGTTTCCGAGTCGACTCCCCAAATTGCCTGAGTTTCTCGAGTCGACCCTTGGTTTTCAAGAGTCGACCCCTGAATTCTTGCGAGCCGACTCCTGTCTGTGCGAGCCGACTCCGCTCAAACAACAGAACCCATGTTTTTTGAGCACTTCTCGAGTCGACTCCCCATTTTCCTCGAGTCGACTCCCGACTTTCAGGAGCCGACACTTTGTTTTCGCGAGTCGACCCTCAATGTTAAAATGTTTCTATTTTTGGTAATCGACCTCGAGCCGACTCCCTCAGAGCTCGAGTCGACTCCGCGAATTCTGGGCGCGATTTTTAACGATGACACATCAGCCCCAACGGTAAGATTTTTGAATAACGGCTATTTTTCCTTGTCTCTAACGGATATATTTTTGCAGATTCTATAAATAGAGGAGTTCTTTTCAAATCAAAACAACCCAGAGAAAATCAAAAAGAGAGAAAAGATATCATTTGAAAAGAGGGAAAAACAGAGCATATTGGAAAAATCATTTAGCTCAAAGGAGAGTGTTTCAAAAGGAGTGAAATCCAAGTGAAAGTTTCGTCTACTCCTTTCATCAATCCACAAAGCCAGAAGAAAATCCAAAGCATTTCAAAGGTCAAATCGGAGGATTTTCAAAAGAGGAAAAAGCTTCATCTCAACTCCAAAGTCTTCAACGGTCAAGAATCTAGCTGAGGCGTGATTCAACACTTCTAGAGGAGTTGAAGAGAAGAAAGGAGAAAGCCCAAGCATCTACCATCTGCAATATTATCAGGCTTTTCTAACCTTATATTATTTTGTACTTCATTTGTATATTTGCTCAAGGGGAGCACATTATTGTTCAAACACTTCTATTCTATTTGTTTGCTGATTCAATCAGTGGATTGAATTAGTGGAGGTTGGTATACCTCGTTACAAGCCGGAGTGCTTGTGTTGGGTTAGTTGTGAGCCCTAGAAAAACAACGTGTAGGGTTTTGTGCTGGTAAGCCCGAGTTAAAACCAGCTGGGTTCGTTGTGCACCCGGTAAAACAACAAGTTTGAGTTGTGAGCTTGGAAAACAACTCGGCTGTAATCTAGAGAGATTATAGTGTGGACCCAAGTGAATCTTGGGAGTGGACGTAGGTGCTGGTTGCGCCGAACCACTATAAAATTATCTTGTGTTTGCCGTGCCTTATTTTCTCTATCTCTATCTCTCTTTATTTGCTTGTTCATTGCTTATTAGTTATCTCACTTGCACATCTTGCTAACTAATCAATTAAAGTTAAAAAGTCTTAAATTTTTAAGAACCCAATTCACCCCCCCCCCCTCTTGGGTTGCCATCTGGGCCAACAATTGGTATCAGAGCAAGTGCTCATTTAGAATTTGATCTCACGATCAAGGGCTAAAGATCCATATGGCAACACAAATTGGTTCAAGTTTTGCTGAAGGTCATTCTACGAATAGACCTCCCTTTTTAATGGCTCAACTATTCTTATTGGAAAGCTAGAATGAGGATATTCATTCAAGCTTCTGATTATGAGCTTTGGGGAGTAATTAATGGACCTAGTACACCCACACACCTTATTGATGGCACTATTGTTCCTAAACCCGAAAGGGATTGGAATGATAATGATAGGAGAATGGCACAACTAAATGCTAAGGCCATTAATATTTTATATTGTTCCTTAGACTCAAATGAATTCAACCGAATCTCAACTTGTAATTCCGCAAAAGAAATTTGGGATAGGTTGGAAATTACTCATGAAGGAACAAACCAAGTAAAGGAATCAAAATAAATATTTTGGTTCATAAATATGAATTATTTACTATGGAACAAACTGAAACCATCACATGCATGTTCACTAGATTTACTGATATTGTGAATGGTCTGAAAAGTCTTGGTAGAATTTATTCTAATGCTGATCTTGTGCGTAAAATTCTTAGGTCACTACCAAGATCGTGGGAAGCAAAAGTCACTGCCATCCAAGAAGCAAAGGACCTCAATGCACTACCTTTAGAGGAGCTTCTAGGATCCTTAATGACCCACGAGTTAACAATGAAGCAGCATGTTGAGGAGGAAACAAAAAGAAGGAAAACTCTTGCCCTCAAGACTGCAGAAATGGAAGAGAGCAGCAGTGAAAGTAATGATGAAGATGATGAGGAAACTGCTCTCTTGGCCAAAAAATTCAGAAGGTTTATGAGAAAAAGGCCCTTCCATAAAAAGAAATTTGGAGCAAGATTTGAAGGAGAAAAGGATAAGAAAAAGGACAAGGAGAAAGAAAAAGAAAAAGAGCCCTTAGTATGTTATGAGTGCAAAAAGCCAGGGCACTTCAAGTATGATTGTCCTTTGCTGAAAAAGGCCTACAAGAAAAAGAAGAAAGCATACATGGCAACATGGTCTGATGAATCTTCCTCGTCGGAAGAAGATGAGCAAAAGGAAGTTGCCAATATTTGTTTCATGGCCAACGACGACGACAACGACAATGAGGTAAGTTCTGAAAACTCAAATGATGATTTTACATTTGATGAAATGTTTGAGGCTTTCAATGAACTTATGATTGATTTTAAATCCTTAAAGAAAAAGTATAAGTTTTTGAAAAATGACAATATTAGTTTAGCTAAAAGTAAAAATGAATTAGCTTTAGAAGTTAAGAACTTAACTAATGAAAAAGAAGAACTTAGGAAAGAAAGAGATAATCTTAATCAAGAAAAAGATTTATTAAAATCTGAAACTAAAAACTCAACTAAAGATTTAAAAGATCAATAGAAACTTTAGCTTTAGATAAAGAACAGCAAGCTAAAGAAATTGACTCTCTTAAGAAAGATGTTAAAAAATATAAAGACATTGTTGAGAAATTCACTTAAGTTCAACTAAACTTAACATGATCCTAGATAGTCAAAAAGCTGTTTTTGACAAAGCTGGTTTAGGATATAACACATTAAGAAACAGAAATCTCTAAAGAATATTTTTATAAAAGCCAACCAAAGTAATATAACTTGTTTTAAATGTAATGAAAAAGGTCACAAATCCTTTGAATGCAAAACGTTAAAAATAACAACAAGTTAAATATTAAAGCTAAGAAAATATGGGTTCCGAAAGGAACAATTTTTATTGCTGCTAACCATGAAGGACCCAAGAAAGCTTGGGTACCTAAGCATAAAGTTTGATGATATTGCAGGAATGTCTTGTAGCCAAAAGATCAAAGAAAAAGTGGTACCTTG
>UESW01005079.1:0-29197 GCA_900491605.1 Calamus simplicifolius | reverse complement strand
TTGGGCCTTGGTAAAGTTCGCATAACTCCATCCATATCTATTGAAGATGACTTTATGTTAATGGTTTGAAGCATAATCTAATTAGCATAAGTCAATTATGTGATAAAAACTTTAATGTTTCATTTAAATCTTCTATTATGCACTGTAACTAATTCTATTGATGATAGCATTGTTTTTACTGGTTATAGATTTGGCAATGTATACTTAGTTGACTTAGACAAAACTTCTAAGAGTAGTCATTGCCTAATTGCTGATAATGCTAACATTAATGATATTAGTTGGTTGTGGCATCGTAGATTAGGTCATGCAAGCACACACCTTATTTCAAAACTAATTAAAATGGATTTAGTTAAAGGTTTACCTAAATTAGATTTTGAAAATAATAAAATCTGTGATGCATGTCAATTTGGAAAACAAACTAGAAGTTCATTTAAATCTAAAAACATTGTTTCAACTTCTAGGGGACTAGAGCTACTTCACATGGACCTTTTCGGACCAACTAGAACCACAAGTCTAGGAGGAAAGAAATATGGTCTAGTGATTGTAGATGATTATTCTAGATATACTTGGGTAATGTTTTTAGCTCACAAAGATGAGACTTTCTCGATGTTCCTGAAATTTTTCAAGAAAGTCACAAATGAGAAAAACACTACTATAGTATCTCTAAGAAGTGATCATGGAACAGAATTTGAAAATCACTTATTTGAAAATTTCTGCACTGAAAATGGAATTAATCATAATTTTTCAGCCCCTAGGACTCCACAACAAACGGTGTAGTTGAAAGAAAGAATAGAACTTTAGAAGACATGGCCCGTACCATGCTATGTGAAAGCAACTTACCAAAGTATTTTTGGGCGGAAGCAATTAACACAGCATGTTACATCTTAAATAGAGCTTTAATAAGACCAATATTAAAGAAAACACCTTATGAATTATGGAATGAAAGAAAACCAAATATAAAATACTTTCATGCATTTGGATGTAAATGTTTCATTCATAATAATGGTAAAAACAACTTAGGAAAATTTGATGCTAAATCTGATGAAGGAATTTTTCTAGGTTATTCAACAACTAGTAAGGCATATAGAATCTTTAACAAGAAAACCTTAGTAGTTGAAGAATCCATTCATGTAGTTTTTGATGAATCTTTAACTGGATCTGAAAAGATTGATGATGAGGAAGATACAAACATAATTGAAAAAGATCTTGAAAAACTTAATATTGAAGTATCTTCTGATCATGAACAACAGGCTAAAGATGATGATTCACATAAGGATGATGATGTTAATAATGATCATAATGATGTAGATCTTCCAAGAGACTGGAGATATGCTTATAGTCATCCTAAGGAATTGATTATAGGTGATCCATCTCAAGGAATAAGGACTAGATCATACATGAGAAATATTAGTAATCATCTTGCATTTGTATCACAAATAGAACCTAAAACTATAGAAGAAGCTGAAAAAGATAATAATTGGATGTTAGCTATGCAAGAAGAACTAAATCAATTTACTAGAAATAATGTTTGGACTTTAGTTGAAAGACCTAAAAACCATTCAATAATAGGAACTAAATGGGTTTTTAGAAATAAGTTAGATGAAAATGGCATAGTAATTAGAAACAAAGCTAGATTGGTTGCTAAAGGATATAGTCAAGAAGAAGGTATTGATTTTGATGAAACCTTTGCACCTGTAGCTAGACTAGAAGCCATTAGACTTTTACTTGCATTTGCATGTCATATGAACATTAACCTATTTCAAATGGATGTAAAAAGCGCATTTTTAAATGGACTTATTAATGAAGAAGTTTATGTAGAACAACCACCAGGTTTTGAAGATCACGAGTTTTCAAATCACGTTTTTAAATTGCACAAAGCTTTATATGGTTTGAAACAAGCACCTAGAGCTTGGTATGATAGGTTAAGTAAATTTCTAATAGAAAATGATTTTACAAGAGGAAATGTTGATAAAACTTGTTTTTAAAAAGAAAAAGTAAAGATTTACTTGTAGTACAAATATACGTAGATGACATTATTTTTGGTGCTACTAACGAATCTCTTTGTCAAGAATTTGCAAAGTTAATGCAGGGAGAATTCGAGATGAGCATGATGGGAGAACTCAACTTCTTCCTTGGACTCCAGATCAAACAATGCAAGGAGGGAATCTTTATCAACCAAACCAAGTACACAAGAGAACTACTCAAAAAGTTTGGTATGGAAACAATGAAACCCCTTGGAACACCAATGAGTCCTTCATGCAAGCTAGACAAAGACGAAGAAGGTAAGAAGGTTGATCAAAGTATTATCGAGGTATTATCGGATCCCTTCTCTATTTAACAGCAAGTAGACCAGATATAATGTTTGCAGTATGTTTGTGTGCTAGATTTCAAGCTGAACCTAAAGAATCACATTTAATAGCTGTTAAAAGAATTTTAAGATATCTAAATGGAACAAAAATGTAGGTTTATGGTATTCTAGAGACTCCACATTAAACCTAATTGCATATTCAGATTCTGATTATGCCGGATGTAAAATTGATAGAAAAAGCACAAGTGGTGCATGCCATTTCTTAGGCAGTAACTTAATCACATGGTTTAGCAAAAAGCAAAATTCAGTTGCATTATCAACTACTGAAGCTGAATATGTAGCAGCTGGAAGTTGCTGTGCGCAAATCCTATGGATTAAGCGACAACTTGAAGACTATGGTATCAAACTTAATAAGACACCCATAAAATGTGATAATACTAGCGCAATCAATTTAACGAAAAATCCAATTCAACACTCAAGGACAAAACACATAGAAATTAGATATCATTTTATAAGAGAACATGTAGCTAATGATGAAATTTGTTTAGATTATGTAAACACTGAAGAACAATTAGCTGACATCTTTACAAAACCCCTAAGTGAAGAAAGGTTTGAATATCTTAGAGGAGAATTAGGAATTTGTAATCCTTTTGAATAAATTTTGAAATACTTAAGGAAATGCATCTAGAATTCTTTCAATTCCTCAAAATCTTAAGGAAATTTATCTAGAACTCATATCAAAATGATTTATCAAGACTCAATGATTATGAATCATACTCAAAATCAAATCCGGAATCATTTCAAACATTCAGAAAATTTTCAATTTTTTTTGTTCTGAAATGGTCTCCGAGCCGACTCGGTGTGTACCGGAGTCGACTCGAGTTTCTCTGAAACTTGGGAGCCGACTCCTGGTATGAGCGAGTCGACTCGAGTTCGGGATTTTCTCTGTGATTTAGGCGAGCCGACTCGAGGTTATGCGCGAGTCGACTCGACGTGGTCCCAGGTTGATATCTAGGGCACGAGTCGACCCGACGGTCATTCTATCTTTCTAATCTTCTCTCTACAAAATCTCCCAAACCCTCCAAATCTTCCAAATACTTCCGATTAATCACTCCATCAAATCAATGGCCCCCAAAACCCGTGGAGCTAGCAGTAGGCGCCGGGATGAAGAGGAAAAGGACCGTGCGTCGACCCGTCCGCGAGCCGACTCCGGATTCTTCGTCTTCTTCTTCGGTGATTCTCCTGCTCCACTTCCTACTCCTCAGGTAGACCCTTGCTAGTAGAGTTTACCACTGGAAGGAAGTTTGATTTTGATTTGTTTGAGAATGAGGGATTATTGTAGGGACAGTTAAGAAATGGGATTTGAGAAAATTTGCTCTTAGACTGTCCTACATATCCTGCTTTGGTAAAGAGTTTTATAAGAATTTGACTAGAGGAGACAATGGATTGGTAAGCATGTAGAGGGGTTGAAATTACTGCCATCATCTTTCTAGACTTTTGGACTTACCCCTATCTGGACCTCCACATTTGCCCAGAGGATAGGTCTCCTGCCTCACCAGATTATTGAATAGAAACTTTGAGGGATTTGAAGAAGTTTTGCAAGTCAGCTGCCATTGGACTTAAGGATTTTACACAATATCTGCAGCAGGATTCTATTTCCCTAAGACAGGCGGTTTGACTATGTTTCTGAGAGGGATATTTTTGTCATGGATGCTGTAGTTCAGGAAACCAATCAATCTACCCAGATGATTTTATGGTATATGGCTGATTGTGGAAGTAAAGGAAATCATGTCTTCCCTATGGCATGATCTTGACTCAGTTATTCAGAAGCCAAGGGATTATTTAGTGATAGTGAGCCCAAGAAGGAATTGAGACATACTGACTATTATTGGCCACTATTCAACGCATGGGTTTAAAAAGGAATGGAATTGGGAAAGGAAGAACAGTTTAGAGGATAGAGCTGAGGCACCTAGACATTCATCTCCAGAGCCACCTCAGACTTCATTCTCCAGACCAGTTCCAGCTCCATCAGATTCCAGCCTGCTTCTGCTCTGCTCCATCAGCTTGTTCTACATCTGTCAGTTTTTCAGACACTCAATTAGAACTTAGGTCTTATTCAAATCTGAGTTAATTGAGAGAGAAGATTGAAGACTGAATTTGAGAAAAATTTATGAACTTAAAGGAAGCACTTTATTCTATTAATGATCGAGTTTTCTATTCCAATGTAGCTCATTCTCTTAAATGAAGATTTAAGAATATATTTGAAGACTTCAAGGATATTTGTGGAGATGTGAGACTTATAAAAGCAATGCAGAGCTTCAAGAAAAATTTCAAGTGCATGCAATTTGTTGATGAAAAACTAAAAGATTATGTCAAGATTCAATGGAAGGAATGCATAAGATTTAGAACACTTAATAGAATTACTACAAATTTTTGATTTCTCTTTATGTATTTCCTGTAATTTGGTTATTTGTTAATTGAATTTGATGTAATTTTGATGTAATGAAATTATGTTCATTTCAATTTGAGTACATTTGAATATGATGTTTAATATTAATTAATTGAAAATTTGAATAATTAATGACCTTTTTGTTGATTACAAAAAAGGGGGAGGGGTTTTCATTTGTATGTATTTAATATGTTTAAATAAGGGGGAGACTAAGGGGAAGAGGTTATTTGCTAAGCTTAAATTTAAAAATTTTGAATGAATTATAAAATTGAGTTCATAGGGGGAGCTACCTCATTGAGGGGGAGCCTTTCCATGAACAAAATTTTGATATCAAATTTTCAAGTTTAATGCATATACTCAATGTTTTTGTCATCATCAAAAAGGGGGAGATTGTTGAGAAATTATTGAAACATAATTGCCCCAACTTATTGATTTTGATGATTTCCAAAAGACATTACTTTACTTTCTAAAAGGCTATGAACATGTTAAGTCAATCAATGAAATATTCTTACTATGAGCAATTTCAAATTGGAAACTATGAACTGTTAATGTGTAATGAGTTTTCTTGAATCAATTGAATATATGTTTCAGTGAGCTATACTTATGAATTCAAAAATGATTTCTATACCACTCTTTTAAAGATCAATGAATTAATGAAAATGCTTTGAAATTGAGCATTACTGTTAAATCAACATTATTCAAGTCATATTTATATTTCAAAATTGGTTGGGATGATTTTCAAAGCAAATCAGAATGTTTTCTGATTTTTGTATCAGTCCCGAGCCGACTCGAGTTTCCGAGTCGACTCCCTGAGTCTCGAGTCGACACTTGAGTTTTCAAGAGTCGACCCCTGAACCTTCTCGAGCCGACTCAGACTGTGCGAGCCGACTCGACTCAGACGGCAGAAAGACTCATTTTTGAGTGCCTCTCGAGTCGACTCCCAGCTTTTCGCGAGTCGACCCCTGAAAGTCAAGAGTCGACTCCCAGCTTTTCGCGAGTCGACCCCTGAAGATTCACTTTTTGGTGCGTTTCTGGATTCGCGTGTTCGAGCCGACTCGCACAGTACTCGAGCCGACTCCCCGGAATCTGGGCGATAATTTTTGAGTTGACACATCAGCACCAACGGTAATATTTTGAATCAACGGCTATATTTTACTGTGTCTAACGGCTATATCTTTTCAGGATCTATAAATAGAGGAGCCAGATTCAAATAGAAAGAAGAGAAAAAAGAAAAGAGAAATAGAAGAGCAAGAGAGAAAATAGAGAGAGCCTATTGAATATCAAAAAAAGGGAAAACTGAGAGTATTGTAGAATCATTTGATTCAAGGAGAGATTCAATCTTTGCATTTGAGAGAGAGATTCGTGTGCATCATTTAATCGACTCTCAAAGCTCAAGAGGAAGGCAAAAAGCAATCCAACGTGCAAAATCTTCAGCCATTCCCAAGTTCAAAAAGAGGCAACACATTCTCCAAAGCTTTTCAACGATTGAGGAATCTTGCTGAGGCATCGATTCAACTTTTCAAGAGAAAAGGGAGAAAGCCATCGCTGCAATCATCCGGAAAACCATCAGGCGTTTCTAACCCTAGTTTTTATTTATTCTTAAATTTGTATATCTGCTCAAGAAGGAGCATTCTTGTTACAAATACTTTGATTTCACTTGGTTACTGGTTCAATCAGTGGATTGAATCAGTGGAGGTAGTTTACCTCGTTACAAGCCGGAGTGCTTGTGTTGGGTTCGTTGTGATCCCGTGAAAACAACGAGTTAGGTTTGTTGTTAGCCCGCAAAACAACGTGTAGGGTTTTGTGCTGGTAAGCCCGCAAAACCAGCTGGGTTCGTTGTGATCCCGGTGAAAACAACAAGTTTGAGTTGTGATCTTGTAAAACAACTCAGCTGTAATCAGTGTGATTATAGTGGACCCAAGTGATCCTTGGGAGTGGATGTAGGTGTTGGATACACCGAACCACTATAAAACTTTTGTGTTTGCCGTGTTCATTTTCTCTCATCTCTATATCTCTTGTTAATTGCTTGGATATTGTTTTAGTTAATCTCACTTGCACATATTGCTAATAATCAATTGAGTTAAAAAGACTTAAATTTTTAAGAACCCAATTCACCCCCCCCTTCTTGGGTTGCCATCTGGGCCAACAAACAGAATACAAGATTCACAGCAATTTAGGGTTAGGATTTGATCTTAGCGTACTAAAAACTTACCTTTTGAGATTGCTTTGCTATTTGTCACCATTGCTGATGATTTATGATATGTGAATGATAGATGTATATTTAATTTGAAAAAACTAAATGGTGAGATTTTATCATCTCTATAATAATAATAATAGCAACAAAGCGTTAATCCTATGCTGGTTAGGATCAGATGCATGAATCATTTTTTCTATTAAACTTAATTTTACATTATATTTTTTTATAAGATGCAAGACTTTAAATATTTCTTCATTACTTTTTATCATGTAATTTTGCCTAACTCTATTTCTATCTTTTTCTTTTTTAATTTTTTTTTGCTTTTTATGTGTATCAAATTGCTCATTCAGTTTTAAACATATCTAATTTTACATTGTATAATCCAAACCATCTATATTATCTTTTCCTCAATTGGTCCTCAGTTGGTGCAATCTTTATTTTATTACAAATGACTTTATTTTTTTTATTTCATCTTTTTTTTATATTACCACATATCTATTTTAGCATTCTTATTTTAATTATATTCATCTTGTACTTATGTAATTTTCTAACTATCCAACATCTCCTATTATAAAATATAGCTGGTTTTTATAACTATTCTGTATTTTTTTCTTTAACTTAATAAGTACTCTATAAATATAATATTTTAGTTATACTTTTTCATTTCATTCAATATATTTTAATTTTATAGGCAACATTATTCTTAATATTTTTAATAAATAATTACTTCTAAATTTTAAAAATGATCTCTTTTAGGAACTTCATGGCTTTTAATTTTTATTTTACATCATTTTATTTATAGTTATACTAAAATAACATTTCATGTTTTTTTGCTTTTTATCTACTTAACCTAAAAGCTTTAGATTTTAATGTATTGCTTCATAATTCTAAACTATAATTAAACTCATCTTTAGTTTTATTTACCAGTACTAAATTATTTATAAATAACATGTACCATAAAATATTTATTTGAATATGTCTAATAAACTCATTAAAAACTAAAACAAAAAGGTAAGGATTAAGAATAAATTCTTAATGTAAACTTATTTGTAATATGAATTTTATTAGTATTATCACCAATATTTCTTAAATGCTCATTGTTCTATTTTATTGATATATCTTTTATTACTTCAATATATTTAATGAGTACTTTTTTTCTTTTTTAACACTTATAAATTTATCATCAATATCCTACATATAATAAATTCATAAATTTATAATTAATTCATAAATTTATAATTAATTAATTTATCATGTCATGAGTTCATGGCCAAGCCACTCACTCATGACCTGGACTTTAAATGTGCATTGGGTTCCAATTGGTTGTGGAAAAGAATTCCAAGAGGCTTTGCTAATCCATCTCCAAATCCAATGGATTCTTCTTACGCTACTGATCCAAGGCTACCTATTTTGAGGCCCATCTCAGAGCCCAAGAAATAAGCGCGTGGTGCGTGGATGTCAAAGCCCATCAACTATAACCAAGTGTAGTAGTTCTGGAAGTAGAATCGAGCCTTGACTCCATACCTGGACGACCAGAAATTCTCTGTCGCGGCCCGTTGTCACCCGGCGATCGAACCCTCGGCCTTGCCCAGTGCGGGTGGCCGGCGGCGGTGGATTCGCGCCGCTGATGGTGGAGGTGTCGTTGCTCATGGGATCCTCTGTCTCTCTTCTCACCGTCTCCGCCACCCTCCTGGTCGGCGCAGGATGCTTCGCCTTAGGTTACCTCCTCGCCTCCGCCTCCGCCTCCCCGCCCTCTCACGGCGGCGACCACGACAAGAAGAGGAGGAAGGCGGCCGGCCTCCGTTTTCTCTCCTGGGCCCGGTCCTTTGTCTCCAAGGCGAGCGCCACAGCCGCCACCGCTGCCGCTGCCGGGGAGACAGTGGACACGGAGAGGACCAGGCAAAAGAAGCCGGCTCTCGTTGAGATCGAGAACCTTGCTGATATCCTCGAAGACTTCAAAATGGTTATCTATCCTCCAAAGCCCTCCATAAAGTTTCTGGAACTTCGATACTTTTCATAAGCCCAGAGACTTGAATTGTATCCTTGGAGTGTTTCTGAGCCCAACAAATCATTGAATCTTAATTTCCAGTTTTATTGGCACTAATCCAAATGGTTGCTTTATTATCTTATCCTATTGTCCAATTTGTTCTTCCTGCATTTACGTGTGATGCTGCGTGAAATTGGATTCTTCGTTCTGCAGGTTCTGGTTGTTAGGAATGATTTGAAGATGGGAAAGGGGAAGATTGCTGCGCAATGCAGGTACTTTGTTTGACATATATTTGCCTCGACTAATCCCTGGTTTATGATCTCACTAGCTTTTATTTAATTCTTCAGTGCATTTTTCTTACTCGAAATTTGATGAATACCATAAGCTTGTGTCATGTGATGCTGGCATTGTAATTCGGTCTTTTCTTGTAGGCTCTAATATCAGCCTCTTTTATAGGTGTAACTGCAGAGTATATTTAGAAAGAAGTCATAATTTTATATGTTAATTTTGTTACTTTGGAGAAAAAGGATACAATGGAATCCACATGATGTATTTTTGTGGGCATCAAGAAAACTGTTCTAAATGAGTATAATGTAAACTGGGACAAAGGTGCGCAGTAGCTTATGCGAAGATATCACTATGTTTTAGTCTTGAACCTTTTTCTAAACCATGATTCGTCTTTTGTTTGGTCCTGACTCCTTACGAAAGAAAAAATGCAGGCTGGTAAGTCCCACAAATAGTTGTGAAAGGTTTGCATGTGATATACTTTTAAGCTATAAAATGAAAGTAAGATGAAATTTTAAATTTTAAGGATCTAAGAAAATGTTTACGAAACTGATGTGATTAGTAATTATTATATGGAATGCATTTTTTTAATGGAAAGAGTTAAATTTGATCCCAAAAGTAGATTGACAATGCTGACTGTGGTCATTTCTGTTATTTTGCATCTATCACATAGACCAATGTAGTGATAGAGAAAGATACGCCTTATATAGTTGAGAAAGGTGCTTTTGATGTGTTATGTGATTGTTGCATGCCTTTGCAATGAAAGTGAAGCATTTAGAATCCAACATCTACAAATCTCTCTGGATCAGAATGCTGTGCAATCAATATGCCCCAAATATGCATGATGAGAGGGTCATGGATACGAGAATGTTGAGATTGTAGTTTGGTAAGGAAGAATAGAATTTAGTGCAAGTATTGAACAGGCTAAACAAATATATTCATTAAAAAAGGGCCATCTTCCTTTTGTCATGCTTAAATATTTGGGTTGTCATTGTAAGCTTACCTCCAGGTTGGCTATTTAGACAAGTTGGCTGAGGGTGGCATTTCTCTCAGAACTCAGTAGGCACATTTGCATTCCTCTCCCAATGTGCTTGATCTAAGACCTAACTTCACCTTTTGAGTCTACCACTGCATCCATCAATCCGTATTATAAGTTTATATATATTATTAAAGAAGTTAAAATCATGGATTAGTATGAAAGAGATAAATGATTACTCAACTTTGAATGAGATTTGACATGCAGATATTATCCATAAGCTGGGCCTCCAGTAGTTTCATGAATTAGTATGGATGAATAATATGAAATCTAGCATCAATCTCGTTAACTTTCTTGTCTTCACCTAGCATTGGAATGTCTTGTAGGATAACTTCATTATCTTTTGGATAGACTGTTCTTTATTTATTTAGATGGTCAAAAAGAAATAGAATGCCTCGTGTTAGCTCCAACATTGCAGATTGATCAAATTTATTGACATTGGTACTAGAAGGAAAGAAATGTGCTAATTTCTTGCTGAATGTAGATAAAAGGTTACATAAATGGAAAAAAAGAAATTGCTAGAAAGATCATACTGGGTTTACAATAGTTTTGTTTAGCATTCGCTCAAATATTTCATGGATTTTGGTGGTTAATGCAAGCTCCATTCTTCTTAATAGACCCAAATTCCTCTTAGCATTCGCTGGTAGAGCCAGTAGTGATGACTGTATGATACATGATATCTATGGATCAACAATGGGTTAGGATAACTCAAGAATCGATTCCAATCCGATCTGATAGGGTTAGGTCGGTTTGGTTCTGAGTGTTAATATGGCTGGTTTCATGAATTTAGGAGGGCAAATTCGACCATTCATAAGGGGTAGGTGGACAGAATGGGTTTTTGTGTACCAAAATGAAAGTTTTGGGGTTTTCAATTTTTTTCCTTTTGGTTTCAATGTATAAATTAGATGAACTTGAGGAGGTCTCATTGTAATTTTCCCTAATTTATATAGAACATCACCTTCTTTCATGACAAAGTCATCCTTTTGCTCATCTCTTCACCGACTTTATTATTGCATTCTAATGTGATATTATGAAGCCAAAAGTAAATATCATGAACAGTTAAAACTAGAGATTAACTGTCCAACCTAATAATGCATGATTGCTTGTAGGTGGAGATATAGGCCTGGGTGTAATTAAAACAACTTGAGGACATGGATCTTGCTGCTGGGTAAGATTGAGAAGATGCATTGCCAGAGCTATGCAGCATGATGATTGTAGATAAACTTAGGAGCTCCTAGGATTCAGACTAATGACATGGAGCATGAGATGCTCTTATAATGAACTCTGTTAGCAGCCCTTATAAAATCAGGGGGCAAATGGCCGCACCAGAAAGTTGAGAAAATGAAAAATAAAGCAAAACTCACTTCGAGAGTGTAAACATTAGGGTCTTGCGGACATTTGGTGGTAAAAACAAAGGATACATGTATATATAAGTTATATGGATTTTTGTATTTAGGTGGTAGCTAGTGAATTCATTTTTAGAGTGCTGAACTGCATGGATAGTTTTTTTTTTTTTTTTTCTTGGATGCACCTATCATTTTCTTCCTTGGATGCACCTATCATTTTTCTTTTGAAGATTTTTCACTATCTACAGCAGCCACTAAGATGAAAGAGAGTAAATGTCCATTTATTGGCATTATACTTCATTTTTTTGGAATTTTGATTTATTTAAATTAACCTTAACTTTCTTTAATGTTGACTAGATTAAATTTTTCAATCACTAGAAAGGTGGCATGTGATATAATTTTGTAATTCTATTCCTTTGCTCGCCAGTCATGCAACTTTGGGTTTGTACAAGAAGCTTCTTCATAGGGCACCCAAATCATTGAACAGGTACCTGACTACTTTTCATGATAATCATGCTTACCTGGTTATTTTATTTTATTTCTCAATATATATTTCTCCATTCTGTGTTTTCTCAGCTATTTTCTTAGCTATTGAAAAGCTGAACAAGCATCTTTATCAATTATATGCTTAGCCATGTTTGCTTTATTGTGTGTACTTTCTTCCAATGACAGGTGGGAAATGTGTGGGCAGGTTAAGGTGGTCCTGAAAATTGAAAGCGAGGAAGATCTGCTTGTTTTACAAGTATGGTAACTTGTGGCATCTGATCCGATATTTTCTTATAGTTATAAAATAAAAGACAGAAAAAAGCGAAAATAAGTATAACATTAAAAACATACCTGGGTGGTCTACAAGTTGATGTAGACAATCATATACTTGCATGAGAACCTTTACTCATGAATTTGAAGCCTTGTATGGACATAGCAATATAAAGATACATGGGTATTCTACAAATTGGCATGGACATTCATCTAATTCTGTTTGAACCTTTTATGCATATATGAAATACTTTTACCCTTCAGATTCCAACTATTACAAAAGGCTAACCTAAGAATTACTTTAAAAATTCGAGGCAGTATTTCAGCAAGTTTTGTCTCCCACACAACCAATAACAACATATGAGTATGAGATGAAATATGCCCCTAAGAGTGAAGATACAGCTGCTTTTTAAATAATTGCAGCTGCAATAAGACTAGATTGTTTTTTTTCCTGCTGCATAACATCAGCAAGCAGTGAAAATATGAAAGAGAAGATGTGGAAGTGCAGAAAATAAATAGTTTTAGAGGGAGGAAGAGAGAATAATAGTTGGGAAGGGGAAAGGAATGGCCATGCAGACCTTAACTTTCCTTTTCTTTTTCACTAAAAACTTTGAAACGCTCTGCATATATGACACAATTACATCTATGTTGTTGTAGATTCCTTTGGCTGCTCTTAACTGCCTGAATCAAAGTCTCTATGGGACTCAATTAACCTGTAACTCATAAAAGCAGAAAATTCAATGTAAGAAGTGAAATAGGAAGCAAAATCCACTGAGGAGGTGCTGACTACATTCACTAGATATTCAGATAAATCTGGATAAAATCACAACATGGAGCTTAAAAAAGGACTCGTCAGGTCTCTTTTAGGTGTCCTCTAACTGGGTCCAGCAATGGCTAGCTCTAGACTTTGTTTTGGCTGGTTGTTTGCTGCTTTGAACTGCAGCAAGGAGTTGATTGCAAGTTACTGGATCCAGGGTAATATAGGTGGTCTTCAGTTTTTACTTATTTTCACTGAGTTGTATTGACCAAGCAACACAAATTTAGCATTTGCCACCTGAACCCATTTCCACCTGAACCCATTTCCTTGAGGAATTCACATGATTTATCATTTTGTTGGAATCTGTGATGTTCTGATAACCAATTTTGTTTTCAACTTTTTTTTTTTTTAATAATCGGGCTATAAACCTATCTAATTGGCATGAAATGTCATGTCAGTTTTGACCTAACCTTGCTTTCATATGTGCTGATTTCTTTCTTTGAAAAATAATCAATATAGTTATAAACTATTAGATTTACCCACAGTATTCTGTTGAATAAGCCTAATAACTCATAATGCTAATTCAGTTCTGTAGTCCATCAAACATGGATGTTTTATTTTGTAAGTACCAGCAAAAGATTCTTAAACTCTGATTTTAAAAGTAGTACTTGCTATTTTTATGACAGGAAAGAGCAAAGTCATTAAGGATACCAACCCATGTTACAATTGATGCAGGGCGAACACAAATTGCACCAAGTGAGTGTTTAGATCTTGTCCCAATTGTATATTTCTATCCTGTCATTTCCCTTTTCATCATTTTCAGCAAGTATTGTACCTGTCAGGTTCAAATATGGAATAGTTGCATTAGATTTTAGCTCAGGATAACTGTAGAACCAAATATTCTTTGTTGTTAGAAGATTTATCATATTTAAAATTGCTTATGCACTGACATTTCATCTCTTTTCTTACAGATTCAAGGACAGTAATGGCTATTCTCGGTAAGCTATTTGTTTAATTTATTCTAAGATTTTATTTTGTTTTTAGATGATGCAATTGCAATTTTTTCTTAAGCCAGGAAAGATGATATCAAATGGTTAATTTACTCAGCTTGTGTTTGCTAGGAATATTATCTCCTGCACTCTTGTACCTTTTTTTCTGATCTTCTTTGTTCCTTCTGAAAGTAATTTTTCAGGGTCCCAAAAGTGGGTTTGTTTGCAAAAAAGTAGCCACATTATTACTATATTCCCTATGAGGGGAACATTGTTCAGCTGGTGCTGTAGTAAAAGCAATACAAGTATAAAAATTAGGAACCATGGCTGGAATTGGTTGAAAATTGTATTTCTATTGGATGGCTTGCCAACATTATAGAGGTGGAAATACTTAGGAAATTCTCTGAGTTTATAATAGAATCTCAAGTCACTGCACAATTTTGAATCTTTAGGAAATGGTTGCAGCCTTTGTTTATCTTACAGGCTTTATTGATGATTGTGGAATGAAGTGATTTCATTTCCAAAGTTAACTCGTGCCTTTGGTCATCATCTGTGGGTGGGAGGGTCTAGAGTTTATCTCACAATTGAAGCTAGCTACAGTTGACTTCAATCTATTTTCTTCTTGTCAGGCTTCCTCTTAAATTGCTTGGATATGACAAACTACAAATTGGAAAATGGATTTTCCTGAAACTTACATAGGGTTTATCAAATTTGGGTTTTGACATGAGTTATTTTCAAGCCTTTGAAGAAAAAAATCTCCTTGAATGTCATGCACCTGATTAACCTTTCAGTTCTGGTGATTTGGCTTACTTTTATTGTAAGAGATAATCAAAATATGCAAGTTAAAAAGGACAAAATATATGATGATAGCTGTCTTTTGCGTGTAAGTTGTCTCATTTTTCCTTCAATTGTTTTTTTCTAGCTATATCTTTCTTTTGGTTTTCTTTTCTTATCAGTTGCATGTAATGTCTATGTAGACCTTTTTAAATATCACCTGGTCCAGCCCTAACAAGCCATTGCTAGTGTTAATCCCATGATGGATGACCTTCTGTATATAGAAGAGGTTCATATGTATATGGCAGGAAGAAAATTTATTTTGAAGTCATTTTCCTTTGGAGTGCAGTGGTCATGGGCTTCAACAATGAGAGGATAGGAAGATGAAAAATTTTCATGTTTTTTGCTGCATTGTTTTAGGGAAGAAAATTTGTTTCAACGAATTGCTGAGTTGTTCTTGTGAATTTTCTAGATTTGAAATTTTATCCAGCAGTACTTTACTATCATGATTGCTAGTTTGAGGTTATTATTCAAGCCTCATGCTGCAAAACATTGTCTAAAATTAAAGAAGATAGAGACAAATAAGAGAGTGGAAGAAGTGAAATTCAGATATTTTACTCAATTTTCTGCATGGTTGTTACACCAACTCAATAATTGTTAATGATTTAATTTTAGCAGATTAGGAAAAATTGCTAGGAGGAAGAACCTTCATCTTGGTTTTCTTAAATGCATTGGGTTAATTGTGATGGTTATTCTGGGAGAACTGTGAAGGAGAAGATTAAATCATCTCAACACCTTCAATTACTGAAAGTATATATTTTGCTTTAATTGATGTATTGGATAAAAAAGACAAAAAACTTGAGTATGTTGATTAACAGCAGTTTATGCTTTGGTTGCCTTGTCTCTAAACGTTGGGCAATTTTGGGCGAAACAAGGAGATTTGATGTTCCAAAGAACCATTTAAATTAGTTTATAAGGCATTTCCCAGTAATATTCTATATATGATGAAGTAAATATCTGATTAAGGTGCTGGAACTCATAGGAATCTCGGCATTAAAAAAACTCCCAAAATCTATCGGCTGTCAGATGATTAGGATCATGTGGATAACGTAACTCCATGTTTTTATATTTTTTATTTGTCCTTTTGGTGTGTAATTTGTTGGGTATTTGTGAATCGCATCTTAGGTTTGTGGACCCTCAGCAAAGATGGGAGGATGAATTGCTGGAATTCACTTCTATCATTGGTCTGTTATTGTGGAAAGAGTTGCAAACTTGCACAGCCAGATCATCTTCTCAAAAATTTTTCTTCATTTTTAAAGCTTGTCTTCAATGAACCATGAACTTTCCTCTTTCGGCATCGGAAATCAAATTTTATTGCTTAGCATTATGAAATTTAACATGGTTGGATAGAAGTTCCTATTTTCACCAAAAAAAGGGGATATACTTTGGTTATGGCTTCACTCTATAGGGTACTCTGGCCCTTGTTATTTTGAGTTAGGGGATTGGGAATCTAAGCCGCAAGGTAGAACCATTATAAATTATTGTCATTTCATGGCTGGAAGTAGGCGCTTATTGAAGCCTTGACTTCATATATGGATTAGAATGTGGTGGTGCGTTTGCTTTGAGCGAGTGACATGATAATGACTGTTTCTTTATTTTTCTTATTCTTTATGAAGTGAGATGGTAACAATAGGGATTCTAAGACACTGTAATGCTCCCCACCCTCCCTCCCCCATGCCTACAAAAAGAAAACCGCTTTTTGATTGACATAATTTGTGGTATTATGTTGCTTGTTTACTTTTTTGATTATGAAGCAATAGTTTGCTATTGTGCTACAAGTTAAAAAGTTGTGTCATGAAATTAATTGGATTCCATCTAGGCTTCCTGCCTTAGACATGAATTTAAATTCATGATCAGCTCTAAATTTTGACATTTGGTGTTGTTGGTGTGCCTTGGCAGGACCTGCTGATGTTGTTGATGATGTGACAGGCGGCTTGAAGCTTTTGTAGTGTTTGTATCATTGACTGGGCATTCAAGACAGACATCCTGCTGAGGAAGCCGAACGAAGATTCTGTTTCCATTGTTCCTGACTACTTAGAAAAGCAGATGGAATGCACAGATCTGTTCACGAGCAGAAAGCATTGGTTTCTACCACTCACCAGATACAATTTGGCCATGTTAGATCCTTCAGCTCCATTTCTCTTGACTATCTGCGCATTTCATTTGAGGATTGTTGCTTTGGACTTGCTAAATTTCAGTAGGCATGAAACTTTTCAATGTGGACCAAACGCTTTATTGTTTTGTAGATTTTCTACATGCAAGGCTTGCAATTTACAAGTATTAGCCCCATGGCTTTCTATGAAAGAGACTTGGTCTAGTCCCTGCTCTGTAATCCCATAGTGAAATGGCACTTAATTTAATCGAGGATCATAACTGAATCTCTATTGTCATGTGCTTGTTTACCAAATGGGGAAGTGTTTGTGGTCTGGGCCGAGTGGATCCTTCTGGGAACTCGCTGGCAGGACCAGGCAGCAGGCTGAGCGCATTGGTATTAAAGGATTGAATCCAGCGCGCAGCGAGTAGGAGAGCACACCAAATTCCTGACCCAGGGAAGAAGATGGCACTCAGTGCAGCGGAATGTTGCTGGAGGCTTGGTGGTGTTCTAACATGCGCCTTCTGGAATTCCTGACCCAGGGAAGAAGATGGCACTCATGGAGCGGAATGTTGCTGGAAGCTCTGGTGGTGTTCTAACATGCGCCCTTCTTGTATCAATCCCTTGCAGACTGGTCTCTCCCTTCTCATCTTTTGTTTTGCTTTTTTTCCTTCTAATATTTCTGCTACCATATGATGGAATTAGCATATTCCTCACCATTCCAACGCACGCATAAACAACGTGCCTACCCTTCTTTTCAATGTGCCTCCCCCTAATTGCCACCAATGTGCTCTGTTCTTCATGTTTCATGACATCCATCTTGACATCTCTGATTGCACTATGATCTTCTTCTTTTCAGCATCCTTTGTTCTCCACTTGACTGACCTGTGTCTCTATGTCTGCTAGCGTCTTTCTATTGTCCTCCCAAACCCACAATACAGATGAGTTGAATTAATCTCTTCAATTTGCTCAGACAAGGGGGGAAAAAAATCTCTGCAGTGTATGTCTTGACCCGTGACCCTCACCTTGGTTTATGGCTCTGGACTTGCTTATAATAAATGTCGTTACATCACAAGATTCATGGCCACGTTGTAATTATACAGCGAAGCTGCAATGCTACTGTCTCTCGTCTCTTTGCTGATAATTTTCATTTGAAGAATCCATGCATGATTTCTTTGGTTTGATGACAATTTTCAGCATATACCGCTGCGTGCTGCTCTTAAATCAGTCTGCAATTGCATTCCTTCTTATGATCCATGGAGCAGATGGAATATACAAGCCAGTTGTTTCTCGTTTCTCGCTGACCATCTTAGGTAGCACCAACATGATATGCCTTGATCCCTAATTGACAATTTAAAAATATTTTCTGGATTCAAATTTCTCGCAGTGCACATGTAGGCTTTACATTAATTTGAAAGTTTTTAGGCCGTGCAATGTCTCGCTGGAGCATAGAGCCAGATATTTTCGAGTATAAAATATCAGCCCTGATGACTGGTTCGCCAACTACCATGGCCAATATACAACTGATAGGCCCGTGCAGAGTGTCATGATACACAAGTGATCCATCTCAAACTCATGGTAAATCATATTACCAAGAGATTGCAACGAGAAAGCTGAGAACCATTCACGAATGTGCACCAACTAGCCATTAAGAAACACAGCATTTGGCTGCAGTTCAGCAAAGTGGTATAAGAATTTCTGAATGGAGTGTTGTCAGAACAATGAATTTTAAAGAACTGATAGCAGAAATATGGAAGTCATGGTTAACGAAGGATGGGGTAAAAAGTGAAAACAATATATCGCATAAAAACTCGACATTTGGATAGTTGAATTTCTAATGAGCGACAAACTACAGAGACTGTCGGTATGGCAAGGAAGGCAACTAAATATCCAACCCCCATAATAGCAGTGTTAATATAATGAAGCAGGTCTAAGGAAGGTCAATATAAGAAGGGTTAACGTGCTTGAAGAATAAAAGGTTGCCAATAAACTCATCAGAATATTGCCCCTTTTATTCATCAACTTAGCAGAGACAAGAGTTGCTCATTCAGAATGGTGCATTCCAATGGGATTGCCAACAACTATAATGTTTGTAATCTTGTAGCACTTGTAAGCAGGCAGTCAACAGAAGAGAAAGGAGATCAACTACAAGGGGAAAAGGAAATCAACAGAGATCATAGGCTTGTAGAAGTAAGGCTGGCAAAATGGTTGAGCAAAGAAACATAGAATCTCACACCAAGTCAAACTGCCGACGTATCTCTTCTCTCTATTGCTGCATCGACCAGCAACCTGTACGTTGTCAGGTTATCAGTGAATTGACCAGCTAAAAATCGTACTTCAGTTGTGCAACCTTTTCCTGTGAGATTTTTTTTTGGTTACTTTGTTATCCTTAGATCAGAAGAAAATATCTTTGAAGTAGGAGGATATGAAAGACAGCGGACAGCCTCAAAAATGACAAACAGATAACAATTTTGCTACAAAAGAAAACTGGAAACAGCTAGAATTCCTTTGAGAACTAATGAAGGAATCTTTTCTTCCATTAAACTAATACCACTTTACTTTCTAAAGAGGCTTTAAAGCAGGAGGAGAAAGTAAAATTACAGGATTCCTATAGCTACATCCCACAAAAATATCTGAAAGAACCTTGAAAAGGATAACCTTAATGATCTCTAAAGGGTTTGGGAGAAAATATAATATAAGGAGATGAAATGAGATGAAATTACGAATAAAATTTCAAGAAAAAGGTTTTGGGCCTGGTCTGGTGCTATCAAATCCCAGTAGGGCTAACTTGTATTGGGCTGGGTTTGAGTCCAAGGATTGAGATTAAATCAAGTCACGGATGTGTTTAATCTCATTGGGTCAGTCCATAAGAGTTTTTGTTAAGTCTGGGTCTCACCACTCCGTGAATGTATTTAAACTCTAGTTCTAGAATGTGAATGTATTTAAACTCTAGTTCTAGAATTGAAGGAATAGAGAACGGATTCTTTTCTTCCAATCCCTTCTCTCATCACAGGGCGGCAGCCCTATCTTCTATCTTCTCTCCTCCTCCTTACGTCAAGCGGAAGGGGGGGGGGTTAAGGATTCCCTCTTCCTAAAGGAGTGATCGCGTGGGCGGGTTGGACCACGGAAGCAACGATCATTCGCGGGACGGCCGCTAGCTGCAGCGGAACCGTTGAGCGGAAGAAGTCTCGCATTGTAGTGGAAGGATCCGCTGGGACCTTGCATGGGAGGATCCGCTGGACGGCAGCGTGAGAAGGCAGAACATTTGGCTTTCTTGGCGGTCTGTGCTTTCTCCAAGAAGATCATGCGGGAGAAGACTTGCTGCAGGAAGATTCTACCTAGGAGAGGACGCACGTGAAGAACGGGAAGGGAGGTACGTGAGATCTTTCTCACGGAAAGAGCTTTCTTACGGAAAGAGGAGAAGAGCTTCTCAGGCTTCATGCGGGAAAGGGGCTGGGTGAATTTCCAAGGAGAAAGTCAAAGACGTTGTTGATTGGATCTTGACTTGTGAAATAAAAAGGCTTGCGGGAAGAGTTGAGGGGAGTCTCCAGCAAAGCAAAAGATAAAATAAAAGGATTAAAAATCCTTTGGAAGTACAAGGGGTTTTGGTGATTTGAACTCCGGTTCAAAGAATTTAAGGATGGCAACGAATCTGATCGTTGGCAATAGGATAAAAATTCTTGGTTCCTATTCAACAAGGAATTCCACTACTGTCTCTAAACTTCAACAATTGGTATCAGAGCCTGGTTCAGCAAGAAATAATTTGAAGATCTTCAAGGGTTGAAACAATTTTAACAAGATCCATCCAGGTACTTCTTAATTTTCTAAAATTTATTTCTGTGCTATTTTTGTTTTGGTTGAAATCTTGCCATGGGTAGTAGCATAAAAATAGATTTTGAAAAGTTTGATGGGAAGGAAAGTTTCTCCATATGAAAAGTCCGGGTAGAGGACCTTCTTGTGCAGCAGGGTTTAGATTTGGCTTTGGAGGAAAGGCCAGATGGGATAACAGATAAACAGTGGATGTCGTTGGAAAAGAAGGCATGTTCAATGATCAGGGAATGTCTGGTAGATTCAGTCCTTTATTCAGTGTTGAAGGAGAAGACCCCGAAGGGACTCTGGTCGAAGTTGTAAGCCCTCTATATGGGAAAGAATATGTGTAACAAGTTGATGTTGAAGGAGTGCCTCTATAGCCTTTGGATGTCAAAAGATGGAGATGCGCTGGGCCACATCCAGGTGTTCGACCAGGTGAGCAATGAATTGCTGAATGTCGAGGTCAAGATGGAGGAGGAAGATAATGCACTTTTGCTATTCTGTTCGCTGCCCACATCACATGACTCATTGGTCACGACGCTGCTTTATGGAAAGGAGACATTATTCTATGAAGATATTGTCTCGGTATTTCGGACGAATGAGCAGAGGGAGAAGATGACCAGGGAAGCTGTTCCCCAGGAGGATCTATCAGTTGGGGAAAGGTCAGGTAGAGGCATAGACAGGGACAGGAGCAGGCCTAGGGGATGATTATAGTCCAGAAAGGCTAAGTGCTACAAGTGTGGTGAGGTAGGACATTTTAAAAGGGATTGTCCTAAGTGAAAAAAAGGGAGAAAAGGGATGATCTAAGTCTATGAGTACAGTTGCAGGCCAGGAGGTGGCAGATGATCTCTTAGTGGTATCAGATGGTCATAGGCACAGTACAGAGATGTGAACCTTGGATTTAGCTTGTTCTCATCATTACACTCTCAACTGGTCGTGGTTCAGTACTTACATAGAGGTTGATGAGGGGTGTATGACTCTTGGAGATGATCACCCTTACAAGGTGGCAGGGATTGACACAGTGAGGGTGAGGATGTTTGATGGCATGATACACATTCTTACTAGCGTGAAACATATCCCAAAACTCAAGAAGAATATGGTGTCACTAGGTACCTAGAGCATACTGGATACAACTTCAGCAGTCATGCTAGGAGTGGAGTTCTGAACATCTCCAATGGAGCTATGGTGGTGATGAGAGAAAGAAGGCTGGAGAACAACCTATATAGGTTGGAGGGCTCTGTAGTGACAGAAAAATCTGAGGTAGCAGCTGTGGAACAGGATCCTCGGGATGTGTATAGGATGTGGCATTACCGCCTAGGTCACATGGGAGATAGGGGGATGAAAGACTGAGCAAGAGAGGACTACTTTTGGACATGAGTGATGGAGTCATGGAGATCTGTGAGCCATGTCAGATGGGAAAGTAGAGGAGTGTGCAATTTTTGGTCAGCACAGCTAGGAGTGCAGAACCCCTGAAATTAGTACATAGATGTTTGGGGACCAGCCCCAGTTTTTGCAAGGAATGGGGCCAGATACTTCTTTACCTTGATAGATGATTTCTCAGGAAAGCAGTGGATCTACTTCATGAAGGAGAAATCAGAGGTCTTCATCAAGTTCAGAATCTGAAAGGCTGAGGTGGAGAAGGAGCAGGGTAGGAGTGTGAAGTGTCTGAGGTCAAACAGTGGCAAGGAATATACCAGCAGGGAGTTCTAGAGATTTCATGAGGAGTGGGGCATCAAAAGGCACTTCTCGGTGATAAAAACTTCTCAACAGGAAGGGGTGGCTGAGAGAATGAACAGAACACTATTGGAAAAAGCAAGGTGCTTGAGGCTACAAGCAAGGCTTTTAAAGATGTTCTGGGTTGACGTAGTAGATGTAGCCAGCTACTTGGTCAATCGGTCGTCGTACACCAGGTTGGATGGAGGCATTCCAGAGGAGATATGGTCTGGAGGGAAGATAAGCCTGAACCATCTGAGGGTGTTTGGATGCATGGTATATGTGCATGTTGGTGCTGGGGAGCAAAGTAAGTTGGACACTAGGTCTAAGAAGATGGTGTTCCTGGGCTACCTGCATGGAATCAAGGGGTATCGGTTGTGGGATCCCTTGGAGAAGAAGATTGTCATCAGCAGGGATGTGACCTTCGATGAGAGCTCGATTCTCCAGAGCAGAGATGGTACAGATGCACAGCAAGGAATACAGGAGGTGGAATATGGTAACACTAGTCAGATGACCTCTTACACAGTCATGCCATTTGCTAGTGGACCAGGAGGATTTGAGATTCAGATGGAGAAGATTGACAGAGGGGTCAAAAGCAAGGAAGTTCAGCAGGATGCAGCTGAGCAAAGGACTCAGGAGGATACAGCTGGGCAGGGGACTGATACTGGGATCGCACTGCATAGGCCCAGGAAAAATGCGCGACCACCAGTTCGATACGGCTTCGAGGATTCGGTGTCATATGCCCTGATGACATCGAATGGAGACCCTTACACCTATGAAGAGACTGTGGATAACCAAGACAGCAAAGACAGAGATAGGTGGGTCCAGGCTATGGTAGGAGATGCAGTCTTTTCATAGGACTGGCATGTGGCAGGTGGTCCAGTTGCCACAAGGAAAGAAACCATTTGATTGCAAATGGGTTTATCAGCGCAAGAAAGGGCCTTTAGAGCAAGGAGGTATCAGGTACAAGGCAGGACTAGTAGCCAGAGAATACTCTCAGAAGGAAGGCTTCGACTACAGAGAGCTGGTGGAAGAAGGTGGAGTGGAGCTGATGAAGGAACACACCAAGAAGAATCCAGCAATGTACTGACCAAGGTTCTTTCACGAGACAGCTTTCGTAGAGATTGCAGCTGATGGACACGGCGGACGTGCTGAGGCCTTGAAAGCACCAAGGTGAAGATTGTTAGGACTGGTATGGTGCTATCAAGGCCCAGGAGGGCTAACTTGTATTGGGCTGGGTTTGAGTCCAAGGGTTGAGATTAAATCAAGTCACGGGAGAGGATTAGTTTAATCTCATTGGGTTAGTCCATGGGAGTTTTTGTTGAGTCTAGGTTTGGTCCACTTCGTGGATGTATTTAAACTCTAGTTCTAGGGTTTGAAGGAATAAAGAACGGATTCTTTTCTTCCAATCCCTTCTCTCATCACAGGGCGGAAGCCCTATCTTCCATCTTCTCCCCTCCTCCTTGCATCAAGATCTGAAGCACGGAGGGGAGGAAGGATTCCCTCTTTCTAAAGGAGTGATCGCGTGGGTGGGTTGGACCCATGGAAGCAACGATCGTTCGCGGGACGGCTGCTAGCTGCAGCGGAACCGTTTAGTGGAAGAAGTCTCGCGTTGCAGCGAAAGGATCCACTGGGACCTTGCATGGGAGGATCCGCTGGATGGCCGCGTGAGAAGGGAGAAGATCTGGCGATCTTGGCGGTCCAAATGCTTGTGCTTTCTTCAGAAAGATCACGTAAGAGAAGACTTGCTGCAGGAAGATTCCACCTAGGAGAAGACGCATGTGAAGACACTACTAGAGGCTGGAGTTTTGGCGCAGAAGAAATCGGGTGACCGTTTGAGGGCGGTCGCGGAAGGCACCTTTAGTGACCGCTTGAGGGCGGTCACGGAAGGCGGTCGCCACTAAACCATTGGCGCAGAAGAAATCGGGCAACCGCTTGAGGGCTGTCGCGGAAGCCACCTTTAGCGACCGCTTCAGGTGGTCGCCGTGGCGGTCGCAAATGCCCATTATAATTCCTATTTCACTGGCTATCCCCTTTCGAAACCCTATTCCGCCACCCATCCTCCCGCCACTGCTATTCCGCCGCCCATCCTCCCGTCGCTGCTATCCGACGTCGAGGCGTCGTCGGCGGTAGTCTCGCGGTCTCTCTCGAGGCCGCTCCCGATCACCTGAGCGGAAGCCCCGATCGAGCCTCTCTAGGATCTTGGCAGTGGATCCACCCCTCTCTTCTTTCCGAATGGACGCTGCTTCTCCACCCGCCGTCATCGCTGGCAGCGGTACCGGGTACTTCCGATGATCCCACCCCCCATCCATTGATGATAAAATTCTCTCTCCCGGCTCTTGTTATTGGTGTGAAATCGAAGTGCCCTACATTGATCGACTGATTGGTTTCTTGATTTCACGTGCTGTGTTTTTTCTTTGTTTTCATCGAGTATTTCTTTCTTCTTGATGCAAGAGTTGATTAGCTTCGATACAGCACTCGTCCTAGAATTCTTTCTTCTTGTTTTATTAGGCAGCTTAAAGATGTAATAATGTTACTGTTAGAGATATTAGGAATACCAGGGAATGATATTGTTGGACGTTTCTCTACCCTAGCTGCAATAAATCAAAGAGCACTCCATTTTCCTGCTGATTGGGACATCTTTGATTATATTTTAATTTTGCTGCCTTGGAATCCCTCTGAGTACCAAGCAAAAGCCCTTTGTTGAATGTTGGCCGAGACTCCAATGGGCTCGTTGTGCCTTGTCTCTGTGTGCTTTGGTTTGTAATGGCAAGATCGAAATACCACATCCGTTGAGAATGCTGTGGTGTCTGTGGGCTTCATATATTGAAGTGGCTATGGATCATGGCGCAAATTTTTAGCACGAACATGAAAACAGAGAATAAGAACTCAGGAATGCAATTTAGATCCAATGAGAAAATCTATGATGCCATGCATCCTCACTTTTGGGGATGAGCTAATTGATTAAGAATCATACACATTTTGAGATATAGGAAATGTTTTTTGAGATTTCACCTCCTCTGTCTCTCTTCAGAGGGAAAAAAGAATGGCATGGGGACTCAAAGAGAATTGAACCAAGGCCCTGTCTCACTTCTTGCTTTAGTCTTTATCTTAGGAGATTTGCACCAACCATTAGACCAAACTCTCCAACCATCCAGGAAGTATATTCCATCATAACTATTTTCAACCAAGATAAACAAGAGCTGTTGATAATTAGTGACTTACCAAGACAATGAAATAAAGTGAAGGTGGGATTTGAACTGTAGTTTTATAGACAAAGATAAACAAGAGCTGTTGATAATTAGTGACTTACCAACTTTAAGGGCCCCTATCTATTCTGGTCATCATAAGGGCTCCAAAGCCAATAAATTAATACCCCTATATGCTCTAGTTTTTCATAGTGCAATAAAATTTCTTTCTTCTAAGAAATTTCAATCATTTTTGCTCTTAATTTTTTTTCATGTGTGGTTCATTCTACATAAGACCTAATGAACTTTAGGGAGTACTAATACATGCAATCGATGTACTCTTTTAGTTCTTAATAAATTTATTCTTTTTATTCTTGGAGTCTTGTGGAGCATCTCGATTGCATTAGTTAATAGTCCTTAGTGGCAACAAGTAGCAAGTGGATAAAGCTACTTGTTAATTAGATAATATATTTTTTTATTTTCTCTTAGCATCTAGATTTTCACACTATAATAGTTTTCTTACTTTTAGATTTCATTTACTTTTTCTACATAATTAGTTTAGTTTTTTATTGGGTAAATCTAATCTTGTGCTAGGTCTCCCATTCTGAATTGAGAAAAGTGCACATTAGATGAGTGCTCCAGCTATTGTTTTTTCGTTATTTCTACAATCTATGGTTTTACTTATTTATTTGTTTTGTCCTTGTGTCAGGTGAAAGATTCAAAAGCCTCCCTGACGGGGTTAAACTTTGAACTAGCTTTTCAGGTTAGATACTTTTGGTTGTAAATTGAATTTAATCCCTCTTTTTTCAGAACACAGGAGGTCAAGTGAAGCTAGTGAGGCAGACTCTAACCGGTGAAAGTTTTTACTCTTTTTCTTTTAAAGTAATCTTTATTTTTTTTAATTTATTTGTCCGTGCAGTGCCTAGCAAGTTATTTGTCCGTGCATTGCCTAGCAAGTTGACGGCTAGGTAAATTGTTTACGTTTGCCCCATCTCTTAGGCTAATTATATTTGCTTATTCATACTTTCACATAAATACTTAGCGACATGGATAAGAGTTGGATTGATTTGCCAAATAGGACGTCTAGGGAATATATAGAGGGGATTAAGCAGTTCATTGCCTTCACCAATGGGTTTGATAGTGAGCACATCAGTTGTCCCTGTAGAAAATGTGTGAACCGTTATTACTACACACGAGATATTGTACAAGAGCATTTGATTCTAAATGGGTTTTTAAAGAATTACAAGAATTGGATTAGACATGGGAAAGATTATGTTCCTTATTGCAGAGAGGAAAGAGTTGAGATGGAGGTCGATGTTACGACAGTTGATCCGATGATCGTGATGCTAAATGATATTGCATGCGGGTTAGCACCCGAAGACAGTTGCTGTGAGACTGATAGGGTGGGTGGGAGTAATCCTCGCTCGGGTGCAGATAAAGAAACATTAAGGTATTTTAAAATTCTGGATGATGCGCAGACCGAATTGTATCCTGGATGTATGAATTTTAGTAAATTATCTTTTATTGTCGAGCTGTTACACTTGAAGGCTTTGAATCAGTGGACGGACATGTCCTTCGACATGCTGCTCCAGCTATTGCACAAAGTGCTCCCATTCGGTGCAAAGCTAGTTGAGTCCTACTACCATGCTCGCAAGTTAACTGAAAACTTAGGCTTCACATATGAGACTTTGATGCATGCCTAAACAATTGTATGTTGTTTAGAAATGAGAATGCCGATCTCGATACATGTATTGTGTGTAAAACTTTAAGGTGGAAGGACATGGGGTTGGTCAGAATCGTCAGAGTAATTCGTGAAGTGTTTCGAATCGTGGGAAGCTTTTCGCTATAAAGCAAGTGCGATATTTTCTACTCAAGCCAAGGCTGAAGAGGCTTTTTATGTCATCTAAAATTTCTAAATTGATGCGATGGCATGCAGAGCATGCTAGGGAGGATGAAAAGTTAACCCACCTAGTGGACTCCTCAGCATGGAAGGATTTCGACAAGAAACACCCGACTTTGCTTTGGATAGTCGTAGTATGCGGCTTGGGTTGGCTGCAGATGGTTTTAGCCCCTTCAGGTCCATGACCGGGGCAACTCATAGTACATGGCCAGTGGTGTTGGTTCCGTACAATCTTCCTCCTTGGTTATGTATGAAGCAACCTTTTCTGATCCTATCCACTCTTATTGATGGACCAAGGGGCCCTGGGGATAAAATTGACGTGTATATGCAGCCTTTAATTGACGAGTTGAATGAATTATGGGCCGAAGGTGTGATGAATTTTGATTCTGAAGGAAATGAAATGTTCAAACTTTGCGCTGCATTATTATGGACAATCAATGACTTCCCGGCATATGCGAATTTGTCAGGTTGGAGCACGAAGGGGGAATTTGCCTGTCCTTGTTGCAATCAGAGTAAAAAGTCAACCTAGCTAAAACATGGCAAAAAGTGGGCTTACACAGGTCACAGACGTTTTTTACCTCCATTGCATAGGTTCAGAAGGGATAAAGTGTCATTCGATGGCACTCGAGAATTTGGTCCAACACCACAAATAATGACTGGGGTTGATTTGTTATCACAACTTGAACAAGAGCAAATACGCATAGTATATGATTTCCAAGATCTGTTAGCCCCTCCATTGCCTGCTATTCTGGTGCGAACAGAAGGCGTAGTCATAACTGGAAGAAGAAAAGTATTTTTTACAGTTACCATACTGGAAAGACAATTTACTAAGGCACAACTTGGATGTTATGCACATTGAGAAAAATGTGTGTGATAATATATTATGGACCCTTCTCGGTGTTAAGGGAAAGTCCAAAGACAATGCCAATACACGTCGTGATTTGCAGGAAATGGGCTTGCGAAAACCACTACACTTACAGTTGACAGAGTCTAACAAGGCATACATGCCTCCTGCACAGTACACGATGAGTAAAGATGAGAAGGAGGCATTTCTTTCCATTTTGAAAGGGGTCAAGGTGCCTGACGGCTATTGTTCTAATATTTCTAAGCGTGTGAATATGAAAGAAAGGACTTTACAAGGTTTGAAGAGTCATGACAATCACATTCTCATTCAATAATTAATTCCTATTGCAATCTGAAATTGTTTACCTAAGAATGTTGTTGAGCCCTTGATTGAGGCGAGTAACTTCTTCAGACAACTGTGTTCAAGAGTCCATCATACAAATGATTTGAAAAGTCTCCAAGATAGGATTGCGCTAACACTTTGTCATCTGGAGAAACTCTTTCCACCTTCATTATTTGATGTAATGGTCCACTTGACTATACATTTAACAGGTGAAGCCTTGCTTTGTGGCCCTGTCCAATTTTGATGGATGTATCCTATTGAGAGGTACATGAATACATTAAAAAGGTATGTGCGTAACAGAGCTCGTCCAGAGGCATCAATAGCCAAGGGTTATTTGATGGAAGAGTGTACTCATTTCTGTGCT
>UESW01005078.1:400839-515740 GCA_900491605.1 Calamus simplicifolius | reverse complement strand
ACATTTAAAACAAGTGATGTTACTTTGGCTAGCACGTACAAAAATGTTTTTCAAAGATTTTTGTTTTCTTGATGTATTGTATCCTAATCCAGCCTTGTCAAAAACTGCTTTTTGACTATCTAAAATCATGTTTAGTTTAGTGGAACTTAAGGTGAATTTATCAACAATATCTTTGTATTTTTTAACTTCTTTCTTTAGAGATTCATTTTCTGCAATGTGCTGTTCATTTTCCAAAGATAGAGTTTGCATTTGCTTTTTCAAATCTTTTGTCAGATTTTCGTTTTCAGATTTTAGTGTATTAATTTCATGAGTAAAATCATTCTTTTCTTTAAGAAATATTTTCCTTTTATCTTTTGAATCTTTAATTGCAAGCATCACTTCATTTTTCTCTTTAATTAAGTTTATGTTTTCATTTTTCAGAGATTTATATTTCTTTTTCAAAATCTTAAAATCATCTACAAGTTCATTGAAGGCTTCAAATAATTCATCGAAAGCAAAATCATCACAGGGGTTTTCAGTACTTACCTCGTCGTCGTCATTCGCCATAAAACAAATGTTGGCAACCTCTTTTTGTTCTTCTTCTTCGGAAGAAGATTCATCACTGTCGCTCCAAGTTGCAACATACGCTTTCTTCTTTTTCTTGAAGGTCTTTTTCAATTGCGGACAGTCATATCTATAATGCCCCGGTTTCTTACATTCATAACAGATCAAGGGGTCTTTCTCTTTGTCCTTGTCCTTATCTTTTTCCTTTTCTCCTTCCATCTTATTTCCAAATTTTCTTTTGTGGAAGGGTTTCTTTCTCCTCATGAATTTCTTAAACTTTCTTGCTAGAAGAGCTGTGTCTTCATCATCATCCTCATCATCGCTGCTGCTATCTTCAACTTTTGCAGCCTTGAGGGCAATTGTCTTTTTCTTTTTGTTGTCCTCCTCCACATGTTGCTTCATTGTCAATTCATGGGTCATAAGAGATCCAAGAAGCTCTTCCAAAGGTAGAGTGTTTAGGTCTTTGGCTTCTTGAATGGCTGTCATTTTGGCTTCCCATGATCTTGGTAATGACCTAAGAATTTTGCGAACCAATTCAGCATTAGTATAGGTTTTTCCAAGACTCTTCAAACCATTAACAATATCAGTAAATCTAGTATACATGCATGTTATGGTTTCAGATTGTTCCATGCTAAATAATTCATATTTATGCACAAGTATATTAATCTTAGATTCTTTAACTTGGTTGGTTCCCTCATGGGTAACCTCTAATCTATCCCATATCTCTTTAGCGGAATTACAAGTAGAGATACGATTAAATTCATTAGCATCAAGAGAACAATATAAAACATTCATGGCTTTTGCATTAAGCTGAGCCATTTTCCTATCATTTTCATTCCAATCCCTTTCGGGCTTAGGAACTATAGAACCATCAACTAAGTGTGTGGGTGTACTAGGTCCATTAATTATGACACTCCATAATTCATAATCAGTAGCTTGAATGAATATCCTCATTCTTGCTTTCCAATATGAATAGTTGGAACCATTAAACAAGGGTGGTCTATTTGTGGAATGACCCTCAGCAAAACTTGAGCTGGCTTGTGTTGCCATTTGGATCTTTCGCTCTTGATCGTGTGATCAATCAAAAACAAATGAGCACAAGCTCTGATACCAATTGTTGGCCCAGATGGCAACCCAAGAGGGGGGGTGAATTGGATTCTTTTAAAAATTAAGCCTTTTAATATAATTTAAACTATTGATGAGAGGATGCAAACAATTAATTCAAGTTAAAGCACGATAGCAAGAGAGAGATAAATAAGCACGGCAAACACAGAAATTTTATAGTGGTTCGGTGTATCCAACACCTACGTCCACTCCCAAGCTCCACTTGGGTCCACACTATAATCACCTCGATTACAGTCGAGTTGTTTTACAAGCTTACAACCCAAACTTGTTGTTTCCCGGGATCACAACGAACCCAGCCGGTTTTACACGGGCTTACCAGCACAAAACCCAACACACAAGCTAACCTTAGCTTGTGACGAGGTACACTACCTCCACTAATTCAACCCTCTGATTGAATTAGTAAACCACAAGATGAAATGTAAGTTTAATACAAAACAGCTCCTTTAGAGCAGATATTTCAAAATAAAAGCAAGGTTTAGAAGAGCCTGTTTAGATTTGATTTGAGTGCAGGCTTTTCTTCTTCTTCCTCAACTCCTTTGAAGTGTGGAATCGGGCCTCAGCTCAGATTCTTCACGGATTGAATGTTGGAGTTGATTTGAGCTTTTTCTTCCTTTCTTTGAATGTTGAAAATCTCTTGATTTGCTCTTGAATGGCTCTTGGATTTTCTTCTAGACTTCTCTTGGATTGATGAACTTGAGCACAGATGAAGTCTCCTTTGATTTCACGCCTTTTCTTTCACTCTATTTTTGAATCTCGGATTTTTCAAATGACGCTCTGTTTTTCCTCTTTTTCTGAAAGATTTTTCTTTTTCTCTCTTGATTTGTATATCTGTCCTTGATTTGAAAACGGCCTCTCTATTTATAGACTCTGCGAAAATATAGTCGTTAGACACAAAGAAATCTAGCCGTTATTGAAAAATCTTACCGTTGACGCTGAGTTGGCATTCAGAAAAATCACGCCCAGATTTGTTGGAGTCGACTCCAGCTTTAGGCGAGTCGGCTCGAAGACGCGATACCAAAAAATAGAAATATTCAGAAAGTCAAAGGGTCGACTCAACGAAAATAAGGTGTCGACTCCTGACAGTCGGGGGTCGACTCATGAAAAGCAAGGGGTCGACTCGAGAAGTGCTCAGAAAAATAATTCTCTGGTGTCTGAGCGGAGTCGACTCACACAGTCATGGAGTCGGCTCGACAAAATCGGGGGTCGACTCGAGAAATCACATGGGTCGACTCGAGACAAACAGACATCTCTGTATACTGAGTGGAGTCGACTCTGAAACTCTAGAGTCGGCTCCGGAACGTATCGAAAATCAGAGAATTTTCTGATTGACTTGAAATTCGTTCCAGATTCATTTTAAATCAATTTTTGACTTGAATACAATAAAATTGTCATTAGGAATCAATTCAAGAAATGTTCCAAAACTCATTGATTGAGATATGAAGTATAAAAATTTCTTTTTGAAAGCTTAAACATGGAGCTTGAAGTTACTTTCAAATTGATTAAAGTCATACTTAACATACTCATTGATTGTTCTAAATAAATTCATTGCTCATGTAAATAAACTCATTGCATCTTTTAATATACTCATGGCTTTTGGTAATCATCAAAATCAATAAGATTGGGGCAACAATTTCTCAACAATCTCCCCAACACATACCAAGCACTTGGCCACAAACTGAGCAATCTCCCTCTTCATACCTTTCCACCAAAAATTCTCCTTTAAGTCTCTATACATTTTAGTACCACCTGGATGAACAGTATAGGGAGAGTAGTAAGCCTCCCTCAAAATCTTGGCTTTCAACTCCTCATTGCTAGGTACACAAAGCCTGCTTTCAAATCTTAGGGATCCATCATCCATTACATAAAATCCACTCTGAACTCCTGACTGAACAGCAACCTTAATTCTTTAAAGATCTGGATTCCATCTGGGAGGACTTAATTTTGTCAACAAGAGTCGGCTGAAGAATAAGTGCAGCAACAAGTCCATCAGACTGTTGTACTCTCAGTCCAATCTCCCACCTCTTGAGGTCCTTCAGAATGTGAGGCTGGGAGGTAAGCATAGCAGCTAACTCAGAAGATGTCTTCCTACTCAAGGCATCAGCCACAACATTAGCCTTCCCAGGATGATAATGCAGATTCAGATCATAGTCCTTCAGAAGCTCCAACCACCTCCTCTGTCTCAAATTGAGCTCCTTCTGTGTGAAGATATTTTAGACTCTTATGGTCTGTATACACATCACACGACACACCATAGAGATATGCTGCCAAATCTTTAAAGCAAAAACTACTGCAGCTAATTCAGATCATGAGTAGGATAATTCTGCTCATAAGGCTTCAGTTGTCTAAAAGCATAAGCTATCACCTTTCCACTCTGCATCAGAACGCATCCCAATCCTCTTCGAGAGGCATTAGTATAAAGTGTAAAACCCTCAGATCCTGACGGAAGAACAAGGATGGGAGCTGACACTAATCGCTGCTTTAACTTCTGGAAACTTTTCTCGCACTCCTCTGTCCAATCAAACTTTACTCGCTTCTGGGTTAAGCGAGTTAGAGGTAGAGCAATGCTAGAGAAGTCTTCCACAAATTTACGGTAATACCCAGCAAGTCCCAAGAAACTTCTGACTTCCGCCACATTGGAAGGTCTGCACCAGCTAATAATAGCATCAATCTTTTTCGGGTCCACAGAAATGCCATCAATAGAGATTATATGACCCAAGAAAGATACTTGGTCCAACCAAAAATCACACTTCTGCAACTTGGCATAGAGCCTCTTCTCCCTAAGAATCTGCAGCACCATCCTCAAGTGATCCTCATGCTCCCTGTGACTCTTAGAATAGATCAAAATATCATCAATAAAGACCACCACAAACTGATCCAAATATGGCTTAAAGATTCTATTCATCAAGTCCATGAATGCTGCCAGGGCATTAGTCAATCCAAATGGCATCACTAAAAATTCGTAATGGCCATATCTGGTTCTGAATGCTGTTTTAGGCACATCTCCCTCCTTGACTTTAAGCTGATGGTAACCTGACCTGAGATCAATCTTCGAGAATACTCGGGCTCCTTGGAGTTGATCAAACAAGTCATCAATCCTCGGCAAAGGGTATCTGTTCCGCACTGTTACCTTATTAATTTCCCGGTAATCAATGCATAGCCGGAGACTGCCATCCTTCTTCTTAACAAATAGAACTGGAGCACCCCAAGGGAAACACTGGGTCTGATAAATCCCCGATCTAGGAGCTCCTGCAACTGATCTTTCAATTCTTTTAACTCAGCCGGGCCATGCGGTAAGGAGCCTTGGATATAGGCCCAGTTCCAGGAATTAAGTCAATGGAGAATTCAACCTCCCGATCTGGGGGCAAATCAGTCAATTCATTAGGGAAAACATCAGGAAATTCTCGAGCTACAGGAATATCCTCCAACTTGGTCTTCTCCTTTTGAAGATCCTTAACAACAGCAAGGAATCCTTGACCACCACTCAATAAATACTTTCCAGCCTGTAGCACTGAAATGAACACAGAGGCTAGATGTGACTGACCCCAGTAAAACTGAATTCAGACTGATTTGGAATTTTGAAATTGACAATCTTCCTGAAACAGTCTACTGAAGCATGATAGGAGGCTAACCAATCCATGCCAAGGATAACATCAAAGAATTTCAATGGAAGGACAAAAAGATCAGCATATAATCTCATATCCTCAATGATAATCAAGCAGGATTTGCATACTGTGCCAACTTTCATAATATCACCATTTGGAAAGGCAATGAGCAACTCATGGTCTAGAGATTCAGGTGTCAATGATGTATTCTTGCTAAGATAGGTGTCAGATATAAATGAATGCGTGGCACCCGGGTCAATAAGTGTTTGAGCATACGCAGTGCCAACTTTAATCATTCCTGGATATAAGTAAATTTTGTTTTAACATCAAAGATTTAACATTTAATCTAATGTTCTAGTAATTACCAATACATTGCGCTAGAAAGGGTATTATACTAGGTATGTATTTAAATGGTTTACCTGTCACCACAGAATTAGAAGCGGCAGCATCCTGCTGAGTGAGGTTGAAGACTCTACCCTGGGTCCTCTGTGGCTGCTGCTGCTGCTGAATCAACCCTTGACTAGAAGAGGGCTGCTGAGTCTTCTGAAGGGGACAGGTAGCCATTTTGTGATCAGTCCTCCCGCAGAGGTAGCAGGCACCCGACACACCACGGCAAGGCCTTCCTGGGTGAAAACTCCCACAGCGAAGGCAACGTGTCTCTCTATTCCTCTGTCCTGCTGGGGCCTGCTGCGCACCTCTCTTCCTGACCTGGGTTGGGGGTTGGCCCGCAATAGGCCCCTTTTTCTTCCTCTGCTGCTCCCAATCCCTCTGAACTGTATTCATATCTCTCTCAATTACCAAAGCCTTATTCACCACAGCACTATAGGAATGAAGCTCAAATGCATTGACTGCCTGCATCAGTCTGGGTCGCAGCCCTCTGTAAATCTGGTGATCTTGGCCATTTCATTAGTCACAATACTTGGAGCAAAGCGGGCCAATCTGGTGAACTCAGCTTCATATTGGGCCACAGAAAGATTCCTTTGCTCCAACTTAAGAAATTCTGATTCCATCCTCCTTTGTACACTCCTGGGAAAGTACTTGTCAAAGAATACCTCCTTAAACTCTCCCCAAGACATAACCTGACCACCCCGACGCTGCTCCTCAACTAGCCACCAGTCATAAGCCTCCCCCTGGAGAAGATAAGTAGCAAATCTGATCCGCTCCAACTCCTGGCTACCATGGGCCATAAAAGCCTTCTCCATATCTCGCACCCATCTCTCAGCATCAATAGGGTTGCTAGAACCAGAGAAAGGAGCAGGGGCAAACTTCTTGAAATCTGCAAAGCTACGGCCAATCCCTACCCAGGGTTGAGGTGGAGTAGGCTGGGTCAATGGTGTGAAATGAGTAGTAGGTACAGTGGACTGAATTTGTGGAGCAGGAGGGACAAATAGAGTCTGTGGCATAGTGGAAGCAGGCTGCGTCTGCGGGACAATAGGGGTAGGCTGACTCTGCAGAACAGTGGGAGTAGGCTGAGTCTGCGGAGCAGGAATGGCAGACTGAGAGGATAAAGCCTGATGAATTTGTTGTTGCATGTCCCGCATCGACTGTGCCATACCCGATAGAACCTGAAGCATCTCGGTCTGGAGTCGCTGATGATCAGTCCCAACAGGGTTGACAGGGGCAGCACCTCCAGTAGCATCCTGACCTCCTGGTTGACCAACATTTCCAACCTGGGAGCCCTCATCATTTTGTTGGCTCCTAGTGCGAGCCATTACTATCTCCTGATAAATTAGTTATTATAAAAATCATGATCAAACTTTTCATATCAGGCTCCCAAAACATAAGGTTTGAAATTCATATAAAGTGATAATTGTCTCAATGTCAACCTATTTGTTTGCCTAGGGTGTCATCATGTATGTGATCCTAAGGTCAATAACCTAGGCTCTGATACCACTAAAGCTGTCACGCCCCAGACCCAAATATTGGGCTAGGGTGACAACCCGCCGCGTGCCGGGCACGCAAGGCGTCTTAAAAATCTTGATATACGATTCAAATGGGGCAATAAATATGAAAACCAACCATAATACAAATGATAGTTATAAGTTTTGGGTTTCAAACCCTACACCCAAGTCATGCTAATAAAGTTGGGCTACAACAAGCCCTACACACAAACATAATAGGATTACACCAATGCAATGGTTCTTATTTTATTTATTAGAAGCTCCATCAACTCCGAATATCCATCATCAACCCTGAGGCTCTGAAAAACATTGTGAAGGTTTAATGAGTTTACACTCAATAAGTAAGCCTATTATACAATCATATCATACTTGAATTATATTTAACATGCTATCAACATATGCATTTTGTCAACTTAACATAAATTGAACATTCGATAAGCATCAGGATATGCATTCTAGCAAACTCACTGTTTATGTAATTATAGATTTCCTATGTGTCCCACGGCCCTGCAATACCTCAATCAGAGCACATCCTCCAGATGTGTGGCCATATAAAATCAACAGAACACATTGTACGATGTGTGGGGCCATACCATAACAGAACACACTCTACGATGTATGTGGCCATATGAAAATCAACAGAACACATTGTAAGACATGTGGGGCCATACCATAACAGAACACACTCTACGGTGTGTGTGGCCATATCATAACAGAACACGTCTACAATGTGTGGGGCCATATCATAACAGAATACATCTCCAGTGTGTGTGGCCATATCATAACAGAACACAGCTACAATGTGTGGGGCCATAGTAAAGGAGAACCGCGGCGACCCATATAAATCTATTTAACATTTTCATCACAATTACATCATGCATCTGTATCTCACATTACCTCACAGTGGTTTGCACAGTACTAGGAAATGCATATAGTCACCTCAATATAAACATATCGTACAGGCATCACATTTCTGGCATATACATCAATAAATCATTTCTTACAATATTACCAATCACTATAATCATATAATTGTTCATTTGTAATCCACAGTTCCATGCTACATAGACAATTCAGATAATTTCTATTTTCTTCTTATTTATAAAAATGCATGCAAACTGTATATACTCAATTTATTAATTAAATAATTATTAAATTTGCATAATAGTCTTACTTACCTCCTACGCAAAATCCAAATGATGCACCAACTAATCAGATGTCTGGGCACCTACAGGATCAATGTACATAATTAATTCACTGAAATCTAATTAATAAAATGACCCTTAAGACCCTACCCAGACTAGTTCACGGGCCCAACTTTGGGCTCGAATATCTCCCACTATACACACCCAATTGGGGAAGTAAAAATACCCCAAGAAACTAGAATTAACCCAGATTCTAGCCATATAATTTTCTTGCTAATCTCGGCCCGTTACGGGGCCCAAAAACCAGCCCCAAAACTGCTCGCAGCACGGCCCAATAGGCCCAGACCAGGCCGGCCCAGCCGGCCCATGGCCAAGCCTCCATCCCCTGCTCCCCTGTTTCGCCCGAAACAGGGGACACCATCCGGCCGGCGGCCAGGGCCGCCGCCGGCCTAATCCCGTCCGGCCCGGCCACCGGAGGCCGGGCCGGAGCCGGCCGCCGCCGCCGGCCTCCTTCCATTCTTTCTCTCTCAATTTCTCTCCTCTCTCTCTTTCTCTCTTCTTGCTCCCGCGTGAAATTCACTGTGCCGGTCAATTCCGGCCAAATTGGAGTCGGTCCGGCCACCGTTGGCCGGACCAGAGCCGGCCCCCCTCTCTCTCTCTCTCCTTAATTTTCTCTCTCTCCCTCTCTTCTTTCTTTCTTGTCCGCACTGTGCGCTCGGTGCCGGCGGCACGGCCGGCCACCAAGGCCGGCCGGACCTCCACCGGACGCACGTCCGGCGCCGGTGGAGGTCACCGGCCAACTCTCAGGCTCTCTCTCTCTCTCTCTCTCTCTCTCTCTCTCTCTCTCTCTCTCTCTCTCTCTCTCTCTCTCTCTCTCTCTGTGGCAGGGGGACATACCTGAGAATGATGCGCGCCAGGATGAAGGAAGGAGTCCTCCTCCTTCACATTTTAATCACCTGTGCGACGCCTCGGTTCGGGAGTTCCCGAAGACTAAACGCTTCACCTGGAGCGAAGCGTCAGCCAGGGAAAACCAACAGGCTAGAACCTGGTTCATCTGAACCAAACCTGGTTCATCTAAACCGGGTTACTACATCCTCCCCTCCTTATAAAAATTTCGGCCTCGAAATTGGTATACTATAAATCTCAAAAGTCAACAATCTAAGATAGATAAATTACCTTCAAATAATTGTGGATACTTTGTTTTCATCTCTTCCTCCAGTTCCCAAGTAGCCTCCCTCTCAGAATGATTACTCCATTGTATCTTGACATAGGGAATGGTACGCCGCCTCAGTACCTGATCTTTGCGGTCCACGATACGCATAGGATGTTCCTCATATGATAAATCCTTCCTCAACTGAATAGGCTCATAAGCTATAACATGACTGGGGTCTGAAACATACTTCCTCAACATAGATACATGGAATACATTGTGAACACCAGATAAAATCGGAGGCAGTGCTAAGCTGTATGCAACCTCCCCAACTCTGCTCAAGATCTCAAAAGGTCCAATATAGCGTGGACTAAGCTTTCCTCTAATCCCAAATCTCATCACATCCTTGGTTGGTGATACCCTTAAGAATACATGATCCCCAACCTGAAATTCTAACTCCCTTCTTCTGACATCAGCATAACTTTTCTGCCTGCTCTGAGCTGTACGAAGACGCTCCCTGATCAAATGCACCTTATCTACTGTCTGCTGGATCAGCTCAGGGCCTAGCAATTTTCTTTCCCCCACATCATCCCAACATAAAGGAGATCTGCACCTCCTACCATACAAGGCCTCAAATGGAGCCATGTGGATACTGGCTTGGTAACTATTATTATATGCAAATTCCACCAAAGGTAAGTGATTATCCCAAGCCCCACCCAAGTCCATCACACAGGCTCGCAACATGTCCTCCAGAATCTGTATGGTCCTCTCTGACTGTCCATCAGACTGGGGATGATAAGCTGTGCTAAAGTTTAATTTGGTTCCCAAGGCCTTATGAAGGCTCTTCCAAAACTGTGATACAAATCTGGTATCCCGGTCAGATACAATAGAGACAGGAACACCATGAAGTCTCACGATCTGCTCAATATACATGCTAGCCAATCTATCACTCGAGACTCCAACTCTGAAAGGTAGAAAGTGGGCTGATTTTGTCAGTCTGTCCACAATAACCCAAACTGCATCATTACTCCTGGGAGTTTTGGGCAAACCAGTCACAAAATCCATAGTAATCTTTTCCCATTTCCACTGAGGAATCATCAGAGACTGAAGGGGTCCCGCAGGCCTTTGGTGTTCGGCCTTCACTCGCTGACATACCAAGCACTTGGCCACAAACTGAGCAATCTCCCTCTTCATACCTTTCCACCAAAAATTCTCCTTTAAGTCTCTATACATTTTAGTACCACCTGGATGAACAGTATAGGGAGAGTAGTGAGCCTCCCTCAAAATCTCGGCTTTCAACTCCTCATTGCTAGGTACACAAAGTCTGCCTTCAAATCTCAGGGATCCATCATCCATTACATAAAATCCACTCTGAACTCCTGACTGAACAGCAACCTTAATTCTTTGAAGATCTGGATCTTCCATCTGGGAGGACTTAATTTTGTCAACAAGAGTCGGCTGAAGAATAAGTGCAGCAACAAGTCCATCAGACTGCTGTACTCTCAGTCCAATCTCCCACCTCTCGAGGTCCTTCAGAATGTGAGGCTGGGAGGTAAGCATAGCAGCTAACTCAGAAGAGGTCTTCCTACTCAAGGCATCAGCCACAACATTAGCCTTCCCAGGATGATAATGCAGATTCAGATCATAGTCCTTCAGAAGCTCCAACCACCTCCTCTGCCTCAAATTGAGCTCCTTCTGTGTGAAGATATATTTTAGACTCTTATGGTCTGTATACACATCACACGACACCCCATAGAGATAATGCCGCCAAATCTTTAAAGCAAAAACCACCGCAGCTAATTCCAGATCATGAGTAGGATAATTCTGCTCATAAGGCTTCAGTTGTCTGGAGGCATAAGCTATCACCTTTCCACTCTGCATCAGAACGCATCCCAATCCTCTTCGAGAGGCATCAGTATAAAGTGTAAAACCCTCAGATCCTGACGGAAGAACAAGGATGGGAGCTGACACTAATCGCTGCTTTAACTCCTGGAAACTTTTCTCGCACTCCTCTGTCCAATCAAACTTTACTCGCTTCTGGGTTAAGCGAGTTAGAGGTAGAGCAATGCTAGAGAAGTCTTCCACAAATTTACGGTAATACCCAGCAAGTCCCAAGAAACTTCTGACTTCCGCCACATTGGAAGGTCTGCACCAGCTAATAATAGCATCAATCTTTTTCGGGTCCACAGAAATGCCGTCAATAGAGATTATATGACCCAAGAAAGATACTTGGTCCAACCAAAAATCACACTTCTGCAACTTGGCATAGAGCCTCTTCTCCCTAAGAATCTGCAGCACCATCCTCAAGTGATCCTCATGCTCCCTGTGACTCTTAGAATAGATCAAAATATCATCAATGAAGACCACCACAAACTGATCCAAATATGGCTTAAAGATTCTATTCATCAAGTCCATGAATGCTGCCGGGGCATTAGTCAATCCAAATGGCATCACTAAAAATTCGTAATGGCCATATCTGGTTCTGAATGCTGTTTTAGGCACATCTCCCTCCTTGACTTTAAGCTGATGGTAACCTGACCTGAGATCAATCTTCGAGAATACTCGGGCTCCTTGGAGTTGATCAAACAAGTCATCAATCCTCGGCAAAGGGTATCTGTTCCGCACTGTTACCTTATTAATTTCCCGGTAATCAATGCATAGCCGGAGACTGCCATCCTTCTTCTTAACAAATAGAACTGGAGCACCCCAAGGGAAACACTGGGTCTGATAAATCCCCGATCTAGGAGCTCCTGCAACTGATCTTTCAATTCTTTTAACTCAGCCGGGGCCATGCGGTAAGGAGCCTTGGATATAGGCCCAGTTCCAGGAATTAAGTCAATGGAGAATTCAACCTCCCGATCTGGGGGCAAATCAGTCAATTCATTAGGGAAAACATCAGGAAATTCTCGAGCTACAGGAATATCCTCCAACTTGGTCTCCTCCTTTTGAAGATCCTTAACAACAGCAAGGAATCCTTGACCACCACTCAATAAATACTTTCCAGCCTGTAGCGCTGAAATGAACACAGAGGCTAGATGTGACTGACCCCCAGTAAAACTGAATTCAGACTGATTTGGAATTTTGAAATTGACAATCTTCCTGAAACAGTCTACTGAAGCATGATAGGAGGCTAACCAATCCATGCCAAGGATAACATCAAAGAATTTCAATGGAAGGACAAAAAGATCAGCATATAATCTCATATCCTCAATGATAATCAAGCAGGATTTGCATACTGTGCCAACTTTCATAATATCACCATTTGGAAAGGCAATGAGCAACTCATGGTCTAGAGATTCAGGTGTCAATGATATTCTTGCTAAGATAGGTGTCAGATATAAATGAATGCGTGGCACCCGGGTCAATAAGTGTTTGAGCATACGCAGTGCCAACTTTAATCATTCCTGGATATAAGTAAATTTTGTTTTAACATCAAAGATTTAACATTTAATCTAATGTTCTAGTAATTACCAATACATTGCGCTAGAAAAGGGTATTATACTAGGTATGTATTTAAATGGTTTACCTGTCACCACAGAATTAGAAGCGGCAGCATCCTGCTGAGTGAGGTTGAAGACTCTACCCTGGGTCCTCTGTGGCTGCTGCTGCTGCTGAATCAACCCTTGACTAGAAGAGGGCTGCTGAGTCTTCTGAAGGGGACAGGTAGCCATTTTGTGATCAGTCCTCCCGCAGAGGTAGCAGGCACCGACACACCACGGCAAGGCCTTCCTGGGTGAAAACTCCCACAGCGAAGGCAACGTGTCTCTCTATTCCTCTGTCCTGCTGGGGCCTGCTGCGCACCTCTCTTCCTGACCTGGGTTGGGGGTTGGCCCGCAATAGGCCCCTTTTTCTTCCTCTGCTGCTCCCAATCCCTCTGAACTGTATTCATATCTCTCTCAATTACCAAAGCCTTATTCACCACAGCACTATAGGAATGAAGCTCAAATGCATTGACTGCCTGCATCAGTCTGGGTCGCAGCCCCTCTGTAAATCTGGTGATCTTGGCCATTTCATTAGTCACAATACTTGGAGCAAAGCGGGCCAATCTGGTGAACTCAGCTTCATATTGGGCCACAGAAAGATTCCTTTGCTCCAACTTAAGAAATTCTGATTCCATCCTCCTTTGTACACTCCTGGGAAAGTACTTGTCAAAGAATACCTCCTTAAACTCTCCCCAAGACATAACCTGACCACCCGACGCTGCTCCTCAACTAGCCACCAGTCATAAGCCTCCCCTGGAGAAGATAAGTAGCAAATCTGATCCGCTCCAACTCCTGGCTACCATGGGCCATAAAAGCCTTCTCCATATCTCGCACCCATCTCTCAGCATCAATAGGGTTGCTAGAACCAGAGAAAGGAGCAGGGGCAAACTTCTTGAAATCTGCAAAGCTACGGCCAATCCCTACCCAGGGTTGAGGTGGAGTAGGCTGGGTCAATGGTGTGAAATGAGTAGTAGGTACAGTGGACTGAATTTGTGGAGCAGGAGGGACAAATAGAGTCTGTGGCATAGTGGAAGCAGGCTGCGTCTGCGGGACAATAGGGGTAGGCTGACTCTGCGGAACAGTGGGAGTAGGCTGAGTCTGCGGAGCAGGAATGGCAGACTGAGAGGATAAAGCCTGATGAATTTGTTGTTGCATGTCCCGCATCGACTGTGCCATACCCGATAGAACCTGAAGCATCTCGGTCTGGAGTCGCTGATGATCAGTCCCAACAGGGTTGACAGGGGCAGCACCTCCAGTAGCATCCTGACCTCCTGGTTGACCAACATTTCCAACCTGGGAGCCCTCATCATTTTGTTGGCTCCTAGTGCGAGCCATTACTATCTCCTGATAAATTAGTTATTATAAAAATCATGATCAAACTTTTCATATCAGGCTCCCAAAACATAAGGTTTGAAATTCATATAAAGTGATAATTGTCTCAATGTCAACCTATTTGTTTGCCTAGGGTGTCATCATGTATGTGATCCTAAGGTCAATAACCTAGGCTCTGATACCACTAAAGCTGTCACGCCCCAGACCCAAATATTGGGCTAGGGTGACAACCCGCCGCGTGCCGGGCACGCAAGGCGTCTTAAAAATCTTGATATACGATTCAAATGGGGCAATAAATATGAAAACCAACCATAATACAAATGATAGTTATAAGTTTTGGGTTTCAAACCCTACACCCAAGTCATGCTAATAAAGTTGGGCTACAACAAGCCCTACACACAAACATAATAGGATTACACCAATGCAATGGTTCTTATTTTATTTATTAGAAGCTCCATCAACTCCGAATATCCATCATCAACCCTGAGGCTCTGAAAAACATTGTGAAGGTTTAATGAGTTTACACTCAATAAGTAAGCCTATTATACAATCATATCATACTTGAATTATATTTAACATGCTATCAACATATGCATTTTGTCAACTTAACATAAATTGAACATTCGATAAGCATCAGGATATGCATTCTAGCAAACTCACTGTTTATGTAATTATAGATTTCCTATGTGTCCCACGGCCCTGCAATACCTCAATCAGAGCACATCCTCCAGATGTGTGGCCATATAAAATCAACAGAACACATTGTACGATGTGTGGGGCCATACCATAACAGAACACACTCTACGATGTATGTGGCCATATGAAAATCAACAGAACACATTGTAAGACATGTGGGGCCATACCATAACAGAACACACTCTACGGTGTGTGTGGCCATATCATAACAGAACACGTCTACAATGTGTGGGGCCATATCATAACAGAATACATCTCCAGTGTGTGTGGCCATATCATAACAGAACACAGCTACAATGTGTGGGGCCATAGTAAAGGAGAACCGCGGCGACCCATATAAATCTATTTAACATTTTCATCACAATTACATCATGCATCTGTATCTCACATTACCTCACAGTGGTTTGCACAGTACTAGGAAATGCATATAGTCACCTCAATATAAACATATCGTACAGGCAGTCACATTTCTGGCATATACATCAATAAATCATTTCTTACAATATTACCAATCACTATAATCATATAATTGTTCATTTGTAATCCACAGTTCCATGCTACATAGACAATTCAGATAATTTCTATTTTCTTCTTATTTATAAAAATGCATGCAAACTGTATATACTCAATTTATTAATTAAATAATTATTAAATTTGCATAATAGTCTTACTTACCTCCTACGCAAAATCCAAATGATGCACCAACTAATCAGATGTCTGGGCACCTACAGGATCAATGTACATAATTAATTCACTGAAATCTAATTAATAAAATGACCCTTAAGACCCTACCCAGACTAGTTCACGGGCCCAACTTTGGGCTCGAATATCTCCCACTATACACACCCAATTGGGGAAGTAAAAATACCCCAAGAAACTAGAATTAACCCAGATTCTAGCCATATAATTTTCTTGCTAATCTCGGCCCGTTACGGGGCCCAAAAACAGCCCAAAACTGCTCGCAGCATGGCCCAATAGGCCCAGACCAGGCCGGCCCAGCCGGCCCATGGCCAAGCCTCCATCCCCTGTTTCGCCCGAAACAGGGGACACCATCCGGCCGGCGGCCAGGGCCGCCGCCGGCCTAATCCCGTCCGGCCCGGCCACCGGAGGCCGGGCCGAGCCGGCCGCCGCCGCGGCCGGCCTCCTTCTCATTCTTTCTCTCTCAATTTCTCTCCCTCTCTCTCTTTCTCTCTTCTTGCTCCCGCGTGAAATTCACTGTGCCGGCGTCAATTCCGCCAAATTGGAGTCGGTCCGGCCGTCGTTGGCCGACCAGAGCCGGCCGCCGCCGTGGCGGCCTCCCCTCTCTCTCTCTCCTTAATTTTCTCTCTCTCCCTCTCTTTCTTTCTTTCTTGTCCGCACTGTGCGCTCGGTGCCGGCGGCACGGCCGGCCACCAAGGCCGGCCGGACCTCCACCGGACGTACGTCCGGCGCCGGTGGAGGTCACCGGCCAACTCTCAGGCTCTCTCTCTCTCTGGCTCTCTCTCTTTCCAGGCTCTTTCTCTCTCTTAGGCTCTCTCTCTCTGGCTCTCTCTCTCTCTCTTTTCTCTCTGTGGCAGGGGGACATACCTGAGAATGATGCGCGCCAGGATGAAGGAAGGAGTCCTCCTCCTTCACATTTTAATCACCTATGCGACTCCTCGGTTCGGGAGTTCCGAAGACTAAACGCTTCACCTGGAGCGAAGCGTCAGCCAGGGAAAACCAACAGGCTTGAACCTGGTTCATCTGAACCAAACCTGGTTCATCTAAACCGGGTTACTACACTACAGAAGTCCATTTATGGACTTAAGCAAGCATCTAGGAGTTGGAACATACGATTTGATAAAGTGATCAAATCTTATGGCTTTATTAAAAATAAAGAAGAACCTTGCATTTATAAATGGGCTAACGATTTCGTTATTGTATTTCTTGTATTATATGTGGATGATATTCTCTTAATCGAGAATGATATCCTTGCATTACAAGGAATAAAGACATGGTTATCATCACAATTCTTCATGAAAGATCTGGGAGAAGCATCATACATCATAGGGATGAAGATCTATAGAGATAGATCTAAGAGGATGCTCGGTTTATCCCAATCTACGTACATTGATATAGTGCTAACGAGGTTTAGCATGGAGAATTCCAAGAAAGGCTATCTTCCGATAGGCCATGGAATTCATCTTTCTAAGAAGGATTGTCCGACAACTCCTAATGAAAGAGAACGTATGAGTCGAATTCCATATGCTTCGGTAGTGGGATCGATTATGTACACCATGACATGTACAAGACCAGATGTGGCATACTCACCAGGAGTAGTGAGTAGATACCAATCTGATTCAAAAGAAAAATACTGGCAAGTTGTTAAGACAATCCTTAAGTATTTGAGAAATACTAAGGACCAGTTGTTAGTCTATGAAGAGTCTGATTTGAAACTTGTTGGATATACTGATTCTAGTTTCCAATCAGATCATGATGATAGCAAAAGTGTATCGAGTTTTGTGTTTATCCTGAATGATGGAGCAATTTGCTGGAAAAGTTCCAAGCAACATACAGTGATAGATTCGGTGTGCGAGGCAGAGTACATCACTGCATCAGATGCTACGAAAGAAGCTGTATGGCTGCGAAAGTTTATCTTCGAGCTTGGAGTGACACCTTCCATAGATGGACCAGTCCTGTTGTACAGTGACAGCACTGGTGCCATAGCTCAAGCAAAGGAACTACGAGCACATCAGCGCACCAAGCACATACTACGCCGGTTTCATCTTATTCGAGAGATTGAGACCGAGGTGACATAAATCTTCAAAGATTGATGGAAAGGAAAACCTAGGTGACCCATTTACTAAAGCACTCAGCATCAAGGAGTTTGACAACTATAAGTTGAAGATGGGTATTAGATACTGTAATGAGTGGCTTTAGGCTAAGTGGGAGTTTGTTGGGAATTGTATCCTAAAGCCAATCATTTGATGATTGTGCTAATGTAAATTGTATATAAATTAATATATTAATAAAAGTTATTTGGTAGTTTATTCATTACAAGAACATCTTCTTAATACTCCTGATTGTAATGAAGCCCTTAGGATCTTCCTTCACGATAAAGGAGGATTTATCTTTGAAGGTCCTCAAAAAGGTTCGCGACCATATGATATACTATGATAGGGCCATAGTACTATCAATTATAGGACATTGTATATCATATTTGTTGGTTGTCCTCTTAACCAAGGAGTGTAGAGACACTGGTATGACATACAGGTGAAAGTGTAGGAGTACATTTCACCGAACGTGACTCATTTCCAGATACTCTACTGTCAAGAGTTAATCCGAGAAGATATAGGTATAAGTATCCTTCAGACCTGAAGATCACAACCAGTGGCTTACAAGCAACTCATTGTACTTAAGTGCCGGACCACCTGGATTTCTAATCCAGCTACGAAAGGTTACTTGGTGCAGTCAAGTACTTGTGGTAGTCAGTTGTGGATCAAGATGAATTTGACATATCCCGTTAAAAGGAGAAATGCTTGTGTTTCAATTTAGCAAGACCTTGGCCAAGGCACTTCATGTGAAAGTCACATGATCACTAAAATTGAAATCACTTTATGGATTTGCTATTTAGAGTTGACAGGCTCTTAAGCCATCCTTAGCATTTGTGGTCAAGAGGATGAATTGTACGGTAACTGTTTCTTAGGGTTCTTAGAGTTTGCTCGGCAACTCTTCGACCTATTCGGACGTCGGTTCCATTGCTAGATGGGCACATCGATTAGTATAGAAAGTTGTTTCTATGCTACCGGCTTAGGTTCGAACCTAGAGAGTCACACGCATAGAAGTTTCCTAGGATGATCTGTTTGCTGATCAACGATTGAGAATCGTATATGATTTAATTAATCAATTTGATTGATTGAATTATCTCAATTGGGATAAGTACAATTGAATAAGATTCAATTTGGTTTAAGTCTATTAGAAGGACTAGTCAATTTCAAATATTGATTTAAAATTAGACTTGATTTGGATTTAAATAGATTCAGGACTAGCCAAATTTGATTTGGGCTAGGACCATGATCTATATGGGTTCAGTCCAATAAATTCAGATTAGCTTAAACCAAAAACTAAACCCAAACCTCTCGCATAAGTCTGAGAGATTAAATTCACATATAGAATTTAATGTCTTGCATTAATCTTCTCCAAACAATTCCGTTGAAATTCTAAAGTGTTAGAATAAATGCGTCTCTTTGTATTAACCAAGCATTACGGATCGACGACTCTTTGGTTTTTACCGAACGTCGGAATTAACCAAGCGCTACGGTTTGACGACTCTTTGGTTCTTTACCGAACGTCGGAATTAATCAAGCGCTACGGTTCGGCGTCTCTTTGGTTTTCGCCAAGCGGCGGAATTCTAAATGTTAGAATTTAATGGGCTGGATAAAAAGAGACTATAAATAGAGGACATCCCTCACCAGATTACACAGAAGAGAAAAACACACACGATATGTCGTGAGTTGATTTTCTAAAGAATTAGAATAGAAAATCCTGGTGATTCTGGTGCTAATGGAAGTGTGGAGGATCCTAGAAGAAGAATTCAAGTGGGAGGATTCAAGATCAGCAAAGTCATTTTCCGTGAGCTAGCACTCCCGGAAATCCGATCATCCAGGGCTTTGCGTGGACGATACTAGAGGCCGGACGATTGAACGGCTGCAGAGCATAAAAGGAATTACCAATTGCCTTCAAGGTAAGTGATATGATCCCTAGATTTTAAGGCATGCTTCAAGATAAGAAGTATGACTTCTTGCCTTGAAGATCAAGACATGATCTTGATAGTTTTATTTATATGCATATTTTGGATCAATCGATCCTATATACAAGGCAAAGATATGATCTTGATGCATGTTAGATAGATTAGTATGTAATCTTTAAATTTCCGCATTGATAATTGTTATCAATTTTTAAAACATGCATGCCTCGGAGATTGTTTCTCCCTTCAAATTCTTTCTGCATTAAAATAAATAATTAGTTTTAGAATTTATTAAGATTAAAAAATTTTATATCAGTGATAAATTGTATTTAATAAGTTTATCTGAAACTTTAAAAAATAAAACTCCCTCGTGGCCGCATATACATGGTGCCAATCGTAGCCACTAGGATCAGCACGCCTTTGAAATATGGAGCTGATCTGGCTCGATACAGTATGCTGCTCAATAAGCTGTTAAAAAAATACATGTTTATAAGTAATTGACTTAAAAATATAAACATATATTTACAATTGGTATATACTTACATCTCATTAACATCCACTTCAAGTATGGTGCAGCAAGCGTAGGAAGAACTCTCAGAGGTCTGTGTCGATCAGCTATCACCTTCGATGGCTGGAGAGATCAGAGGCTATGCGATGTCTAGAGATCTTAACTCTCCATCTCCAATGCTCATGGGATCTGATGTGGCAGAGCTACATTCCTGCTCATTCCATCTGTCGGTGGTAGATCTACCTTGGCTCGTCATACAGAAAATACTAAAGATTCATGCAATATAATTACGAATAATGATTAAATATGTAAAAATTTAACACTTATAAAAATAAATTGAAATTGAATAAACCTCTATGTTTAATCAGTGTCATTTGTTTCGTGAAATATTAGTTCAACATCCGATGCCATATCAGACTGTGATTCAGTTTTATTATCATCGGGAGGAAACCGAACATTTGCATCCTCAATTTCTTGGACATCACTGATGCGTGTCGTAGCGCAACGATTTAAACACCTTAATTTTACTATTAGAATAGCGAGAGTAAGGGATCGATTCCACAGGAACTTTAGCGATTATCTTGAAATAAACTTATAAATTTAATTAATTAAATAATTAGTAGTGCAAAATAATCAAGATATGGTCTATCTTATAAGAGCACGGTCTGTACCCATAGATCACGGCCTGTCCCTTTAAAGAATAGATCAGTCTAAAATTATTTTCACTTAAATATAATTTAATAATTAATCATGAATAAAAATTTTATTCCATATAAATTAAAAAGTAATAAATTCTTCATAAATCAAATCAAAGACGAGATGAAACAGACTGAAGACAGACTAAGCCGGGTTCTGCCTTTCTTCCTTCACAGACGCCAAACCACGGACGCAGCGCATGGAACACAGGACTCCATGAAACCCACGAACAGAGGATGAACCCACGAACTTCTCACAGATGCCACGGAACAGAGCTCACGGGCAAGCTCACGAACGGTGGATCTCCCAGATGCAGCACGATGGATAGATGGCTTCCTTCGACGGCTCTAATGGCTGCTCTTCCTGCTATTTGTAGAGGCCCCGGACGCGGCCTTGACGTGACGAGAATCTGTTTCAAAACAGAGAGACGCAGCGGAAGCAACGAAAATAACAAAGTAAATTTGGATAAATAATCAATAAAATTTAAATTCCTTCTAAAGGAATTTAATTCTCTCAATTTGATAACTTCCAATCTAATCTATTCCTTAATTGGTGAAGGAAACGATTAGAATGGAATCGGAGAAGAATCGTGCGGAAACAGGGGAACTGGCTGAGATAACGATGAAGTCGGCACTTGGTTTGCCGACTTCACTTTAAAATCCATGCTAAAACAGATATATCAATAAAAAATCAATTTTGGGCTCATCTTAAATCCGATTTGGGTGCCGTTTGTGTCATTAAATTCTAAAATCGTGCTCTTCAAATTGATAAGGTTTTACCTAAAATATATATAAATATTAAAATATTAAATAATAATAAGTATGTTAAATTATTAATTAATAGGTTTAATGATAATTATATATTTATCACTCCCCCAACTTGAATCTTACTCGTCCTCGAGCAAATAAGAAATTTAGAAATATGTACCAAGCTATTCCAAGAATTGATAGTTATCTTATAGTTCTTTTTTTAAATTTTTTTTTTTAAGATCATAAGGGGTACTTATTGGATTATTAAGTTTTTTTAGTGATAAAGTGTAGTCCATAAGAATTTATAGAAGTCTTTCTTCACCAACTTTCCACTTCTCTAATTAAGTCTTCTAACTTAATTTGGGTTGGGTGTAATATCTTTTGTAATTTGGTTCTTATTTATTTATTTATTTATATGTAAAGTCAGTGCAATGTCCTAACCCCTTGCTTTCTAATTAACCCTTGTAGCGAGCTTTAGGCCAATGGCTCCCAAACCAATTGGTTTTAGGGCATTAGGTGTAAAACACCCCTCAGACTTACTGACTCGAGTTAAAAAGGCTTTAGGTAGGACTGACTCTATTTAGGTTCTTTTACATTCCCACCTTTTTACGCGAACAACATCACTTTCTTAGGTGACGGGGCCCGGTTACTCAGTGAAAAATGCTAAGAACCTAATCTATTAACTTTAAGAGAGATTTTTTTTTTTTAATAACATTTTCACCCATACCCTTATTAAGTAGATTGTACTATTAAGATCAGTGGTCAGGAGGGTCTGAAATTATTCTAAAAATTTTCTGGCTAAACCCTACCTTTTATTAGGTTTTCTTAATAATTTATTCCTCAGTATTTCAAAATAATAATAATAATAATCTAACTATTAATTCATTAATAGACTGCTTGATTAACTTCAAATTGAGACAGAATTTGGTAACACATCTGATTATAGTTTTACTTGAGGATTTATTTATTTTCTTTTTCCTCCCCCCCAACTTAATTTCCATTGTCCCTAATGGAAGAAAAATAATAATAATAATAATTTCAAGGAAAGATACTACCTGGTAGAGTATTTGAAGGTTGGAAGTTTCATTGTTGCCATCTTCTTTCAATCTGCTTCTGTTGCTCTTCTCTGGTCATACTAAAAGAACATACTAAAAGAAAAGAAAGTTAAAAATAACTAATAAACTGGGTTGCCTCCCAAGAGCGCTAAGTTTAAAGTCTTCAGCCAGACTGTGCTACTTATTATGATAATGTTGGGTTCACAAGATCAATTGATTCAACAACTTCTCCATCATTAATTTCTTCTATATATGGTTTCAAACGTTGGCCATTTACTTTGAATGTATTTCCTTGCTTGGGGTCTTTAAGCTCTACAGCTCCATGGGAAATACTTGAGTTACTATAAAAGGTCCATTCCATCGTGAACGAAGTTTTCCAGGGAAAAGGTGTAATCTTGAATTGTAAAGCCATACTTTTTGATTTGGTTCAAAAATTTTCTACTAATAAATTTGTCATGATATGCTTTGGTTCGTTCTTTATAAATTTTTGAGCTCTCATATGCCTCATTTCGTAGCTCTTCTAACTCATTCAATTGGAGTTTTCTATTGACACCTGCATTTTTATATCATAATTAAATTGCTTGATAGCCCAAAATGCACGGTGTTCTAATTCTACAGGTAAATGACAGGCTTTTCCAAATACGAGCCTATAAGGAGACATTCCTATGGGAGTTTTAAATGCAGTACGATAAGCCCATAATGCATCATCCAAACGTTCTGACCAATCTTTCCTATCAGGTCTCACTTTTCTCAAGGATATTTTAATTTCTCTATTTGATATTTCAACTTGGCCACTAGTTTGGGGATGATAAGGTGTAGCTACCTTATGAGTAATTCCATATTTGTTCATTAATCCTTCAAAGTGTCTATTCGTGAAATGTGTACCCCCATCACTAATTATAGCCCTTGGGCATCCAAAACGACTAAGGATATTATGCTGAATAAACTTGATTACAACTTTATGATCATTGGTTCGAGTTGCCATGGCTTCAATCCATTTTGACACATAATCAACTGCCACTAGAATGTATTCAAATCCAAAAGAGGAAGGAAATGGGCCCATAAAATCAATACCCCATACATCAAAAATTTCTACAACCAAGATAGGGTTTAGGGGCATCATGTCTTTTCGAGATATATTTCCTGTTTGTTGACATTGGAGACAATTACGGCTAAATTCATGTGCATCTTTAAAAAGAGTTGGCCAATAAAACCCACTTTGCAGTACCTTTGCTGCAGTTTTCTTTCCACTAAAATGTCCTCCACAGGCAAGAGAATGACAGAAGTTAAGTATACTTTTGAATTCACTCTCGGGAACACATCGCCTAATCACCTGATCTGAACAGTACTTAAATAATTCAGGGTCTTCCCAAAAGTAATATTTGATTTGTGAGAAAAATCTATCTTTTTCTTGTTTTGTCCAGTGGGAAGGTACTTTTCCTGTTGCCAAATAATTCACAATGTGGGCAAACCAGGGAAGACTGCTATGGGAAATTGAGAATAATTGCTCATCAGGGAATTTATCTCTGATTATTTCTTTATTGTATTCCACTGAGATCCTAGAGATATGATCTGCTACCATATTTTCAGAACCTTCTTATCTAAGATTTCTAGATCAAATTCTTGTAGTAGAAGGATCCATCTAATTAGTCTGGGTTTTGTATCCTTTTTTGATATAAGATGCCTCAACGCTGCATGATCTGAATAAACTAAAACTTTAGACCCTAACAGATATGATCTAAACTTTTCTAGGGCAAACACAACTGCTAGTAATTCTTTTTCAGTGGTAGTATAGTTCATTTGTGCATCTGAAAGAGTTTTGCTAGCATAATAAATTACATGGGGTTCTCGATTGAGTTTCTGTCCTAGAACTGCCCCTACAGCATAATCAGAAGCATCACACATGATTTCAAAAGGTATGGTCCAATCTGGGGGCTTGATAATGGGTGCAGTGGTCAAAGCAGTTCGAAGGATGTTATAGGCTGTTAGACAATCTTTATCAAAATTAAAAGAACTATCCTTGGTCAACAAATTACACAATGGTCGAGAAATTTTACTGAAATCTTTGATGAACGTCTATAAAAACCAGCATGACCAAGGAAAGATCGTACTTGTTTAACTGAGGTTGGGGGTGGTAGATTTGAGATCAATTCAACCTTGGCTTTATCAACCTCAATACCTCTCTCTGAAACAATGTGTCCAAGCACAATTCCCTCACGAACCATAAAATGGCTCTTCTCCCAACTTAGGACTAAATTCATTTCCATACATCGTTTCAGTACCTTAGTCAAGTTCTCGAGGCAGCTATCAAATGATGCACCAAAGACTGAAAAATCATCCATAAATACTTTCCAAAAATTGACCAATCATATCAGAAAATATGGCCATCATACATCGTTGAAATGTGGCTGGTGCATTACAAAGACCAAACGGCATACGTCTAAAGGCAAATGTTCCAAAGGGACAAGTGAAGGTGGTCTTTTCTTGATCTGCAGGAAATACTGGGACTTGATTGTATCCTGAATATCCATCTAAGAAACAAAAGAAACTTTGTCCCGCTAGCCGTTCTAGAATTTGATCGATAAAAGGCAAAGGAAAGTGGTCTTTCCTAGTCACGGCATTCAACTTTCGATAATCTATACACACTCTCCAACTAGTTGATGTGCGAGTAGGAATTGATTCGCCCTTTTCATTTTTAATCAGTAATACCCGATTTTTTAGGTACTACTTGGATTGGACTGACCCATTGGCTATCTGAAATTGGATAAATAATACCAGCATCAAGCCATTTTACTACTTCCTTCTTAACAACATCCCTCATGTTTGGATTTAGCCTTCGTTGCATGTCTCTATGTGGTTTGGCTTCAATTTCACTATGAATATGGTGCATGCAAACGGAAGGGTCAATTCCCTTAATATCAGCTATTGTCCATCCAATGCCTCTTTATGTTCTTTAAGTACATCTACCAATTTATCTTCTTGCTCAGAGGTTAGGGTAGATGCAATGATTACTGGAAGGGTATCATTGGGTCCAAGGAATGAATATTTTAAGTCATCTGGAAGAGGTTTCAATTCTAGTTGGGGTGGTTCTTCCAAGGATGGTATTAAAGGACTTGGTTTAGTTGGAAGTGGTTCATATTTTATAGTCCAAGGCGGGATGGTGTCGATCTTAGGTGGTTCTAATAACATGTTTATCTCTTTGGTATACTCATCAATATCAAAGTCATCTATTCCAAAATGTGTAAGACATGTTTGTAAAGGATCCGAATCAATCAAACTTTGGAATTTCTTATCTACTACTTCCTCTATCATGTTTACTTCATTTAAATCATACACAGGTGGTCCTTGGGAAGCATTAAAAATATTTAATCTCATCTTTTTGTTTCCAAAAGATACATCCATCACACCTGTTCTACAATTTATGCATGCATTAGCAGTAGCTAGAAAAGGTCTTCCAAGGATGATGGGAATTTGGTTAGGATTACTACTAGATTCCATATCTAACACAAGGAAGTCGACAGGAAAATAGAATTCATCCACCTTTACTAATACATCTTCCAATATTCCACGAGGTTCTTTGACTGATCTATCTGCCAATTGTAGTGTTACTGTCGTGGGTTTCAACTCTCCAAATCCGAATAATTCATATACTGAACTTGGGAGAAGGTTTACACTCGCACCCAAATCTAATAATGCTTTCTTGATTGTGAAGTTTCCTATGACACATGATATAATCGGGGTACCAGGATCTTTTAGTTTGGGTGGGGTTATTTGCTGAACAACTGAGCTAACTTGCTCAGTCAAATGTATCTTTTTTGGTATTTGTATCTTGGCTTTCCGTTTTTGTGTGCATAGATCCTTCAAAAATTTGGCATAAGCTGGAACTTGCTTGATAGCATCGAGAAGAGGTAAGTTTATTTGGACTTGCTTAAATAACTCAAGCATCTCATTCATTTTATATTCTTCTTATCTGAAGGCAAAGGAGATTCTAAAGCACTAGGGAATGGGGCTTTAGGTATGATTGCTTGATCATTGAATTCCTTTTCTTTTTCATTTCTTCTCTCTTCTGGTTTAGCCACTTCTAATTTCTGGGTTGGTTCAGGTGGGTTCAATGTTTTCCACTTCTGAGAGTCATGACTGATTTAGCATGTTCTGGGAATTTGTCAGGACTATTGGAACCTTCAGCCATGAATTGTCCTTTCGGGTTATCGATAGGCTGACTAGGTAACTTACCCTCCTCCCTTCTACTGAATGCTGTGGCTAATTGACCTATCTGAGTTTCTAGTTTTGCAATAGATTGTGTGTGGGAGTGAAGGATTTAAGTATTCATTTCTAGCCCTTTCAATGCTTGTAACACTTTGTCTTCAAAAGTAGGCTGATTATTCGGTGGAGGTTGTGGGATGTTTGGATATTGTGAATATGGCATGTTTCTAAAATTGTTTCTTGGTAATTAGGTCTGATCGATGAATTGGTTACAGGTTGAGGTTTCCAAGAAAAATTTGGATGATTTCGCCAGCCAGGATTGTAAGTATTTGAAAATGGATCATTTCCTGTTCTAGGAGCTAATCGGGTTTGGGCTTGGTGGGCTTGCTCTTGAACAAGTTCAGGAAATTGGTATGCAGCTGGACATTCACCTATAGAATGGGTTGGACTCGAACAAATTATACAGACCTCATGTAATTGAGTAGATGGGGAAGAGATATTTCCAACTTGTAGAATCCGGTCAAGTTTATGGGATAATTCATCTACCTTAGTATAGATATCTGTAGAATGACCTATTTCATATATTCCACCTCTTTTAGGTTCTACGGGAGGGTCTCGACGAGCAACTGACATATGATGTAATGAATTCTCACTCAATGTCTCAAAGAGTTGCCAAGCCTCATGTTCATTTTTTAACATAAATGTCCCACCACATGAAGCATCAACCATTTGCCTATGCTTTTCTGATAATCCATCATAAAAGCACTGAACCAGTTGCCATTTGGGTATAGCATGATGTGGACATTTTCTAATCAGTTCTTTGAATCTCTCCCATGTCTCATGGAACATTTCTCCATCTGTCTGGGAAAAACTTGTTATGGCTTTTCTAATTTGATTCGTTTTTCCTATAGGAAAATATTTCTTAAGAAATTCTCTCTGAAGATGATCCCAAGTTGAAATTATAACAGTGTCTAATGAATTTAACCAATACTTGGCTTTATCTTTTAGGGAAAAAGGGAATAACTTAAGCCTAAGTGCATCATCAGAGAAATTTTGAATTTTGACAGTTGAGCAAATTTCAAGAATTCATCTAAGTGTTTGTAGGGATCCTCATTTGTAAGTCCATAGAAAGATGGTAACATTTGGATTACACTTGACTTAATTTCATATTGGGCAGCCTCTACTGGAGGCACTTGAATGCAGGGAGAGTAGGTATACCTTGAAGGAGTGAAATACTCTTTCAACTGTCTTGGTTGATTATTTTCGTTATTAGGATCCATAATTCTGAGTCTGTTTGCTCTAATAGTTCTTTCTATCTCGGGATCTAAGGGTATAAGGTTGGGTTGCAATGATCGACGACCAAGCATACACCCTATCAATGACTCTAAAGCAAACAGTTTATTTATTTATTTTTTTTTCTTTAATTTTTGTAATTAAGTTTCTAATTTCCTAATAAATTATGAGATGTCAATGGAAGGATTTTGAGTTTTGCAGAAAATAAATTCACCTAAGTCAATCTATAGCATAGAAAATAAAATAATTATTTTGTTATATATTTTATTTTTATATTTATATTTTTTTCCTTAAATTAATTATATTTTATGGAAGATGTCTTAGGGTTTTATTTTAGGGTTTTTTTTAGGTAAGTTAATTAAAAGGAAAATTTGATTAGGTTAAAATTGGATTTGTGGCAAAAAGGAAAGTAATAATTTTTTTATGTTAAAAAGAAAATATGCAATTCTAACAATTAAGGAAATAAAATAAAGTAGCAATAATTATTCAAAAATTAAGAGAAAATTAATCTAAATTTTTTTTATTTTTTTATTTTTTTATTTTTTTATTTTTTTTCAAAATAACACACTTAAGTCCCCGGCAACGGTGCCAAAAATCTGATGCGTGTTGTTGCGCAATGATTTAAACACCTTAATTTCACTATTAGAATAGTGAGAGTAAGGGATCGATTCCACAGGACTTTAGCGATTATCTTGAAATAAACTTTAAATTTAATTAATTAATAATTAGTAGTGCAAAATAATCAAGATATGGTATATCTTATAAGAGCACGGTCCGTACCCGTAGATCATGGCCTGTCCCTTTAAAGAATAGATCAGTCTAAAATTATTTCCACTTAAATAATTTAATAATAATTAATCATGAATAAAAATTTTATTCCATAAATTAAAAAGTAATAAATTCTTCATAAATCAAATCAAAGACGAGATGAAACAGACTGAAAACAGACTAAGCCGGGTTCTGCCTTTCTTCCTTCACAGATGCCAAATCACGGACGCAGCGCATGGAAGACAGGACTCCACGAAACCCACGAACAGAGGATGAACCCACGAACTTCTCACAGATGCCACGGAACAGAGCTCATGGGCAAGCTCACGAACGGCGGATCTCCCAGATGCAGCGCGCTGGATAGATGGCTTTCTTCGACGGCTCTAATGGCTGCTCTCCCTGCTATTTGTAGAGGCCCCGGATGCGGCCTTGACGCGGCGAGAATCTGTTTCAAACAGAGAGACGCAGCGGAAGCAACGAAAATAACAAAGTAAATCTGGATAAATAATCAATAAAATTTAAATTTCTTCTAAAGGAATTTAATTCTCTCAATTTGATAACTTCCAATCTAATCTATTCCTTAATTGGTGGAGGAAATTATTAGAATGGTATCGGAGAAGAATCGTACGGAAACAGGAGAACTGGCTGAGATAACGATGAAGTCGGCACTTGGTTTGCCGACTTCACTTTAAAATCCGTGCTAAAACAGATAAATCAATGAAAAATTAATTTTGGGCTCATCTTAAATCCGATTTGGGTGCCGTTTGCGTCATTAAATTCCTAAAATCGTGCTCTTCAAATTGATAAGGTTTTACCTAAAATATTATATAAATTATTAAAATATTAAATAATAATAAGTACGTTAAATTATTAATTAATAGGTTTAATGATAATTATTTATGCGTTTATCAATCACCATTTGAATCTCTAAGTGATGTTTCAGAAGCCCTTATATCATCCTCAATTACATGCATTTCCATCTCATCCTCTTGAAATGTAGGGCACTCAGTTGATTGACTTGATGAACTCTCGTCTAATATAATTGTTGAACGTGGGATGATTTTAGAAACAACCCACCAATCTTGCTTATCGTTGCATAAACTTGGATATCCACAGTAAAACACTTGCTAAGCTTGGGATTCAAGGATGAATGGTTCATATTTCTGTAATCTTCGTCGATGGTTCACTTTAACTAGATTGTAGTCGATATGAATCCTTTTACCCACAGGAACTGTCGGATCAAACCAATCGCAATGAAACAATACAGTTCGTTTCATAGGCCAACTGGGATATTCAACTTCAACCACCTCTACTAATTTTTCGTAATAATCCTGCATATTTGCTCCAACACTTTCTTCTTTAACACAAATGCCCTAGTTCTGCGTGCCTCTTAAAGATGCTAGTCATTCAATCTGAAATTTATATGCATTAACAAAATAGCCAGTAGAGGTTGTTATGATCTTCAATGGCCATTGCGAAAAACATTTAATGAAAATATTGTTGGTTGTGAACCATGCACCGTTTATCTATAAATTAATAAGCTATTCACAACCAATTCAAAAAATAAAAGCCATTATTGAAATTGATTGAGTGATACTACTCACAAATTCATAAAATCAGTAAGTGAACTCTATTTCTAACTTCTACCCAATGGCAATTTGACTGATATTGGGATTCATCTGTAGTTGTCTATCACAATACATTCTTATAGGATGATAACAATTAAAACTTCTTAGCAATTAAATAGTGTGGTATATTACAATTTAATGTAGAAGTTCTAATTAAGCATTGAAGTATATACTTACTTAATGTATGGATCGACTTCTCTATAGTTTATTAGGATGTAATAATGTGTTGTATTATACTCCACATCACTCAAATCTCTTGACTTCTGCCTCCCAAATGAATGGCCGATACCTTTAAAAACTGATATTTTTCCTTCATTAGGTTCTCCTTCGTCCACACATACGTCATCGTTACGACTAAGATTTTGGCTTCTCATGTGGACGTGACTCTTAAAGTAATGCGAGCAAAAGCTGAAACTTCTTCAACCAAGTGTGCATTGCATATAGAACCTTCAACCCTTGCCTTATTATGCACATTAGTTTTTAATTTCTTAAGGTACCTATATGTAAAGGTGAGAAAAAAAATAAAACAACTTTCTCGCAATGAAATAATATTTGTAATGTCAACATATATTTTTGATTTATATATTTACCTCTTGAAAGGATACATCCAGCTATACTGCACGAGATCAGCTATACTCGCTTCGTATGACAAGTGAACCGGTAAATGTTCCATTGAGTCAAAAAAATTAGGAGGAAATATTCGCTCCAGCTTGCATAGAATAATTAAAATTTCCTCCTCAAGCCTTGCCATGGATGCAGAAGTAATGACTGCGGCAGATAACTCCTTGAAGAACAAGCTGAGCTCCGTCAATGCCTTCCACACATGGTGCAGAAGCAACTTACGAAAGCTATAGGCAATAACCGTTGCATGAAAATATGGCAGTCATGACTCTTCATGCCAAACAACTTAAGCTTATGCATGTCCACACACCTACCGATATTTGAAGCATAATCATCTGGAAATTTTAACCCTCTAACCCAGTTACATAAAACTTTTCATAAATTTCTATCAAGAGTGTAACAGGCTTTAGGATAGGTCCTGTCAGCATTCCTTCTCAAATCAGCTCTTCTGCAATACTGATTAAGTTCTTCTCTCGACTTTGCAGTGTCTTTGGTTTTTCCTGGAATGTTTAGCACCGTGTTAAATATGTTATCAAAGAAATTTTTCTCAATATTCATAGCATCCAAGTTATGCCGAATGAGATTTGTGCTCTAATATGGCAAATCCCAAAAAATACTTCGCTTCTTCCAGTTATGTTCTTTACACATACAACCATTTATTCTATATGCATCTGATTCCCAAGCATACCTCAACCCCAAATACTCTATAGTATCAAATATATCTGTGCCAGTCCTAACCGGTTCGGAAAATTTTGTGACTGCTTTGTTCTTCCAAAAGGCGATCAAGTTCCGCTTATAAGGATGATTTGGAGGCAAGAACTTTCTATGATTATCAAATCATGACTGCTTACCACTCTTCTGCAATGTGAATGCATCAGAATCATCCATGCATATGGGCATGCCATACGCCAAGCAGTGCTCCAACTACACAATATTGCATATGCTGGGAAGTCACTGATTGTCCACATCAAAGCAGCTCTCATAATGAAATTTTGTTTCATAAAATGTCGTAGGCTATGACTTCTATTTTCCACAATATTTTCAATTCAGCCACCAATGGTTGCAAGAAGACATCAATCTTTTTTTTTTTTGGATTTGACGGTCCTAGAACCAAAACTGTCAAAAACATTGCAGTATCTTTCATACACTTCCATGGAGAAATGTTATATACAGTCAGTATCATAGGCCAATATGAATACTATTGCTCTGCTTGACCAAATGGTTGGAAGCCATCAGTACAAAGACCTAATCTTACATTTCTATATCTTCAACGAAATTAGAATGATTTTTATTGAAATGCTTCCAAGCTTTTGAATCTGATGGATGTCGCATTTCATCTTCTTTAGATTCATATTCGGCATGTCATCTCATATCAACAGCTGTAGACTCAAATCTGTATAATCTCTACAGGAATGGAGTAAGAGGAAAGTAATGCATCCTCTTGTAAGACACACTTTCCTCCTACTTGTACTAGCTCCCCCTTCATCGTTGGTGTACCTCGAATGTCCACAAATTTTACAGCATCTCAGGTCAGAGTCTTCACCTCAATATATCATACAATTGTTCAAGCAACAATCGATCTTATTAACTGGAAGTCCAAGGCCACGCAACAACTTCTTCGTTCAGTAAAAACTATCAGCTACAACATTATCATTTGGCAAAACTTCCTTCATTAACCCAGCTACAGCATTGAACGCATTTTTTGATAATCGATGTTCTACCTTAATATTCAACAACCGAGCAGCCATGGACAATTGGGAATGACTCTCACAACCAGGATGCAATTCTTGATTTGCAGTACACAGCATATCATAAAATTGTGTGCATCTGGATTTGGTTCTTCCATAAATGTATTCTGATTGAATTCATTACCCGATGTATTCATCATCATTTCTTCATATCTGTTTAAATTCACAAATGGTTCATCAACGGAAATTAAAACTTGTTAGCTTCTGACATCAGCTGGAATTTCCTTTGTTTCACCATGACAGTACCAAACATCATACCTAAAAATAAATCCCTTTTTGCACAAATGCACCTTCACAGTTTCAACATCTCTGTAGGCTTTATTCTAACACATGTGTAAGTTGTAGGGGCACCTAATTCTAGGCCCATCCATCTATTCAGGTTGCTACATGCAAATGCAATAAATTCTTCAATCCATTCAGAAAATTTGAATTAAGCAAGCCATCTTTTATCCTTACATACATCCACGAGCGAGCCCCGCTCATTTTTGACCGACTTATACAATTTTTTGGTGAACCATTAAAGGAAACCACAATATAAAACTAAATTAGCATTAGTAAATATAAATTATTTCTTTTACACATCTAAGGTAAATAACAACTATTTAAATCATTTATAACGATAAATCAATTTTATTATTAATGATTGCAACCAATTGATTAGGCCAGGCCAGGCTACAGCTACGATATGCTAGGGCTTGGGTTCATGCTAGGATAATATATGCTAGGGCTTGGGTTAGGGCCGGGCTACATGGGGTCCGTTCAATCATGAGACTTCACAAGTATGCAAGTATCCTAAATTAATTCCACCTTCACTCCATATCTAAAAGGTAAGGCCCTATCCCATTCAAGAATATTTTCTATGATATGTTATTCTGATATTAATTATCATCGTTTACGTTAAAATTTTAGTAGCATTTCCCTATATGTTCTTCTAAATGTGTGGCATATATGCCATACTAGGAGAATGTAGGAGGAAATACAAACCGCAATCTTAACCAACAATGACTAATAGCAGACTAACATATCGCAAAAAATAATCTCAAATTGTCTACTAGGACAATTTGAGAATTTGCAAGACTAAGTCTTATAAATTCTCAAATGAGTCTAAAGGTTACAGTGCTGTATGAAATAAAGCAAATCCAAAGACAATTGAACTTATGCTTATGATAAAGTTTTCTTGTCTATTTATATATTTTGATAGTGGTATATGGTCACTGACTTCTTACGATTATTATGTCTAAGATAATAATCTTAAGAATATTAATGTGTATTAGGAGACATCATAAATGTATCACTATTTTTTGGTTCAACGATTTGATCGTTAAATAAATAAACTCTTTTAGGATCAACTATGGATATTAGATAATTATACAGACCAATAAACTTAAACAATATCTCTTCCATCTAGCTTTTTCATCATTCATGTACTATGATCATTAAAACTACTAATCTTGGCTGAAAAGAGAAATAGAAAATATATGTGATGACGAAAATATAAATCATTAAAACTACTAATCTGATGCTGAAAATTAAAAGGAATGGCAAGAAGCCTGTCATTCTAGCATTATATAATTTAATGCATCATTCAATTTGAAGCAGAATGCAAATAAACAAGACATAGAAAAAATGCACGAATTAGAAAAAAAAAATCAATGCAGCTTGGCCACATGGCCAGGCGGCCTGGCAGGCCGCCCATGCTGCCCGTGGCCATGCCACATGGTCGGGCGGCTCAGCCATGTGGCCAATCCTAAGAACCCTGCCAGGCCCCCCATGGGCGGCTTGGCCACATGGCCAAGCGGCCTAGTCACGTGGCCAGGCCATGGCAGGGCGCCTAGCCACGTGGCCAGGCCGCTAGGCGGCCAGGCGATAGGGCAACCTGGCCACCTGGCCATGACCGCAGCCGCGGCCGTGGCCTGGCGGCCAAGGAGAGAGAGGGGGGTTGGCTGCGGTCGTGGCCTGGCGGCCAAGGAGAGAGAGAGGGGGGGTTGGGGGTGCACCTGATGGGGGAGCCGATAGCACCGGGGGGCGAGGGGGCTGCATCGGGAAGGGGTTTGCACCAGGGGGGGGGGGAAGAGGGAGGGAGAGGGTTAGGGCCGGCAGAGGGGGAGGGGAGGCTGATTATAAATCGGGATTAGTGACGCCAATATGGCGTCGCTAATCCATCGCTATTTAGCGATACATAATCTGCGTCGCTAATTAGGCGGGATAAGGCCGGACAAGGCGGGAATATAACGATGCATAGAATATGCGTCGCTAAATAGCGACGCATATTCTATGCGTCGCAATGTTGCGACACATTTATGTGTCACTAAATAGAGACATTCTTTGCGTCGCTATTTAGCGACGCATAAATGCATCGCTAATATTAATATTATATAATGTTAATTTATATATTAATTATTATAGTGTATAATAATTAATATTATATAGTGGTAATTTTATATAAATGTATTAATAATATATTGCTAGGGTATATATATATATTATAACTTATGTAATAATCTATTATAATATATATTTTTAATGTGTTTATTAGTAGGATTCATAAATTATTTTTGATTCCAATTCTAACTATGATACCAATTACTAAACAAACCCTTAAAATAGTATGCAATAAATTTTTACTTTCACTTTTTCTCTAAAATTTGAAAGTTTCTTTTATAAATAAAAATAAGAGAATCAAACTTTTTTTACATTAGAATTTTTTACTTTAAAATAAAAAAAAGTGATGTCAAATTAATGAGCCTAATAATTTTTTTAAAAAAAAATTAGAAGAAGCCTGTAGGCATGTGGGCTACGTATGCAATAGGTAGCAGGTCCTATCCGAGACTCACTGGAGTCGGCCCGGGTGGCCGACTAGAAGGTCCTACCCGGGACCAACGCTGCCTTCAGTCCGATCCACACCTTTGTGACGAGAATGCAGTCTAAACCCTACACCTTAAAAACCCTAAACCCTATACCCTAAACCCTATACCCTAAACCCCTAAACCCTTAAAACCCAAAACCCTAATCCTTAAACCCCTAAAACCCTAAAACCCTAATTAAACCCTAAAACCCAAAACACTAAAACCCCTAAAACCTCTAGAACCCTATATACCTAAAACCCTAAAACCCTAAATCCTAAACCCTAAAACCCTAAACCCTAAAACCATAAAACCCTAAAACCCTAAACCCTAAAGCATAAACCCTAAACCCTAAAATTCCAAAAAAACCCAAAAAACCCTAAATCCTATTAAACCCTAAACCCTTAAACCCCTAAAACCCAAAACCCTAATCCTTAAACCCCTAAAACCCTAAACCCTAAAACCCTAATTAAACCCTAAAACCTAAAACCCTAAAACCCCTAGAACCCTAAAACCCTAAGGTTGCGTTTGGTGCATTACCAGCAATTCTGAATGGTAATGTGGATTACTTATAAGATAGATTATCACTGGATGGATTGCTAGTAATGTTGATTACTGTGTTTGGTATGCACAGGTAATGTTACAATAATATTGATTATTGTATTTGGTATGGCAAACAGATTACCAGTCATATAACATCAAATTCCTAAAATACCCCTAAATCAAATTCATATATTAAATTAAATTTATTAAAAATTTTTAAAATACCTCAAAATATCCCTAAATCAAAGTATTTATATATAAGTATAATATACTATATTTAATTTTTTTTAAGATTAAAATATATTTTTAATCTTTAAACATTTATTTAAATTTTTTTAATTCTTAAACTTTCAATTATCATAATTTATTTATTATATTTTAAAAATAAATTATTTTTAATATTTTATTATTTAAAATTAATTAATATTAACAGAATAGTTGATATATTATTGTTTTAATTTTATTTTTTAAATATTAAATTAATTAAAAAATTAATTTTTTTTAAAATTTAAATTAATTAAAAAATTAAATTAATTAAAAAAAATTAATTAAATTTTTAATTAATTTAATTTAATATTTGAAAAAAATAAAATTAAAAAATTAATTTTTTAAAAAAATAAAAAATTATTATTTCAAAATTAAATATTAAATTAATTAAAAAATTAATTTTTAAAAAAATTAAATTAATTTAAAAAAAATTAATTAATTTAATTTAATATTTTAAAAAATAAAATTAAAAAAATTAATTTTTAAAAAATAAAAAAATTATTTTTTAAAATTAAATATTAAATTAATTAAAAAATTATTTTTTTAAAAAAAATCAAATTAATAAAAAAAATTTAAATTAATAAAAAAATTAATTAATTTTTATTTAATTTTAATTAATTTAATTTAATATTTTAAAAATAAAATTTAAAAATTAATTTTTAAAAAATTAATTTTAAAAAAATAAAAAACTATTTTTTAAAATTAAATATTAAATTAATTAAAAAATATTTTTTAAAAAAAACTGAATTAGTTAAAAAAATAAAAAATAATTAATTTAATTAATTTAATTTAATATTTTAAAAAATAAAATAAAAAATTAATTTTTTTAAAAAATTAAAATATATTTTTTAAAATTAAAATTTTAATTAATTTAATTAATTAATTTAATATTTAAAAATTAATTTAAAAAATTAAAAATTATTTTAAAAATTTTAAAAAATTAATTTTTAAAATTAATTTAATTTTTAATTTAATTTTTTAATTAATTTTTTTTAATTAATTTATTTATTTAGATGAAGGAATAATTTTTTTTTACATAAGAGGCAGGGGTAATTTTGTCAAAAAAAAAAACTTATTGGATTACAATATAGCCAGTAATGTAGATAGCCACCTCTCACTCAGGTAATCTGGATTACCACTCAAGTGGTAATCCAGATTACCACTGCAAGATAGATTGCTTTTCATAAATCGTACCAACCATGATAATCTGATGGGGCCCTTTTAAATTACCGATAATCTGGATAGATTACCTCCTACCAAATGCCTCCTAAACCCTAAAACCCTTAACCCTAAATCCTAAAATTCCAAAAAACCCAAAAAACCCTAAACCCTAATTAAACCCTAAACCCCTAAACCCCTAAAACATAAAACCCTAATCCTTAAACCCCAAAAATCCTAAACCCTAAAACCCTAAACCCCTAATTAAACCCTAAAACCTTAAACCCTAAAACCCCTAGAACCCTAAAACCCTAAACCCTTAAACCATAAACCCTTAAACCCTAAACCCTAAACCTAAACCCTTAAATTAAACCATAAAACCATAAAACCCAAAAACCCTAAACCCTAGCTAAAACCCTAAACCCCTAAACCCTTGAAGCCCTGAACCTTGAATCCCTGAACCCTTAAATCCTGAACCCCTAAACCCTGAACCCTAAAAACCATAAAAAACCTTAAACTCTAAACCCTAAAACACCAAAACCCTAAAACCCTAAATCCTAAAACCATAAAAACCCTAAAACCATAAATAGTGATGTATCAAAATGCAACGCTATTTAGCGACGCATTTTGATGCGCCACTATTTAGCGATGCAATTATGTTTCGTGACACAATTATACATCGCTAATAGCAACGCAAAAAGTGTTGAGTCGCTAAATAGCGGTGCATTAATGCATCGCTAAATAGCGGCGTCGCTAAATAGCGACGCATCAAAATGCGTCGCTAGTTAGTGACGCATTATTTTTACTCGCTAATAGAGTCACTATTTAGCGACAGATTTTTTGAGAGTCGCTAATTGCGTCGCTATTTAGCGACTGATTTAATGCGTCGCTAAATAGAGACGAATTCGTCACTATTTCATCGCATTTCGTGTGTCGCAATTGCGTTGCAATTCTGTCATTATTTTGCGATGAATATTTGCGTCGCTAAGTTGCATCGCTATTTAATTTCATAATTTTCTTGTAGTGTAAACATTTTTAACTTCTTGGGTGGGATTAAGATTACTCTCTTGAACAATGATCTTACTGTTTTGATGATCATGTATTACTGCCAAAATAAGGATACTAAACAGGATAATTTTATCATCATCCCATGATGATCGATGATATTTCAAGTATCACTCTATACAAAACACCAGATAAAAAAATAAAAAAATAGAAAAGAGACACGAAGGAGGGATTTTCTATTGAAAATATATACCACTAGATTGCTATAATTGCTGCTAAATAAATATAAAATAGCCCCTTGAATGTCATAGAAAGAGAAAGAAATAATGAAAATATTTGAAATACCAAGTGTATGCGTTATGAAATTTTTTGAATTGCTTTTGTCCATACGTTTCATCAGTAGCCAGCTGTGGAGCTCGGACCTTTGGATAAAAGATTTTTTTAACTTCTAAAAGATTTTTTTTGATAATTATGTTTTTATAAGTATCTATTATTGCCTTTTTGATAAATAAAAAAATTAATTCTTTACTAAACAAAGAATAACCAGCTCCCTTTCTAAAGCCCCAAAAAAAAAGCGCATATGAACTAAAATAAAAAATAATCATCTCTGACCAAGAAAAAATGATAACCATGGAAAAATATAAAAATAATTAATGTAATAAAATTAAAGGTTTTTTACTAAAAAAATTCTTTATAGGAAAAAAGAAAAAACAGGCTAAAAAATAGTAGTTTGATAAAAAATGTTTCCAACTAGAAAAACGTTCCCCATATAAAAAAGAAAAAGAACCGAATAAAAAAAATAACAATTTGACTTAAAATTGGCTTCCCACAAAAAATAAAATAATCGGCTTCTTTTCTAAATGAAAAAAAATAAAAATAGTTATTGTGAGCTGGGGTAACAAAATTAATAGTTTCCAAATAGAAAACTATATTTCCTAAGGTAGTGTTTGATAGAAAAAATATTATCCATGGATAAGTGTATGGGATAGAGTTTATCCCCTAGCTATCCCTAGGGATATCCTTGGCTATCCCATTGATCATATCAAATGCAAAAAGGTAAATTCATAGGATAACTTTTTTTTACTCTTATTTGAAGGGATAACCAGCTATTCCTGCATTCTCTAGGAAATAATTGAGGGGATATCCCTTGGTTAACCATGGTTAACCATGGATTATCCCTTTGGTTAACTTTATTCCCAGCTATCCCTTATAATTATGGCTTTTGGGGATAAGAGGGGATATCCAGTGGATATCCCCTCTTATTTCTATTTTAAACACTACCTAAGGAACAAAAAAAAGAACTGGCTAAAAGAAATTAATAGCTTAGTGTAAAAAAATAATAAATTTTAATTGTAGAATATGTTCTTCATAGGAAAAGGAAAAGAATTAGCTAAAAAAAATAGTTTGATGAAAATAAGAGTTTTTGACCAGAGGGAAAAATGTTAGCACGGGAAAAAAGAAAAAAATGGCTAAAAAAGTTTATAGTTTGATGCAAGAAAGAGTTTCTAAGTAGAGGAAAAAATATTCCCAATTGGAAAAGAGAAAAGAACCAACTAAAAAAAATAATTAGTCAGAAAAGTAAACTAGCTAAAAAATTAATAGTTTGATTAGCTAAAAAAATAATTGTATATATGAAAAAAATGCATTTAGAAATTAATAGTTTGAACCAAAAAAATTAAGAATTTTCAATTGAAAAAATGTTCCTTGTGAAGGAAAAAAAAACAATTCAAAAGATTATATTATTTTAAAAATAATTTCATGTTGAATAAAAATATATTATATGCTTATAAATTAAGTTACATGCTGCCAGTTAATTTTTACTTAAATTTTTTGATAATATCATTTTAATTTACTAATGAATTAATTAAATTAGTAGATAAACATGAGCCATTACACCTGACCTCTCCCACGCACGGTAAATCTTCACGCTTCTAGATTGGATGGCTAAACTTCAATGTCCCTTATGCACAGCTAGTGGGAACTGTGGTCGCTGGAATCATGAACCTTGCAGTGGTGGCTTGGTGGATCTGGAAAGCATCAAGAACATGGGAACAATTTTGTGCATTGCTTTTTAGTAATAAACTCAGGCATCAAATATGGTTATTGGCTACTTGCTCATACGGACACGCATGCCATAGCCCAATGGGCCATGACCCCGTATGAGCGCGCAGCCAATGAGCACACTTGATGCATACTTTTTGTATCAAAGGCATTAGGCCATGGTACGTTTTGTATGAGTATCTATATAGGTGCGTGATCAATGAGCATATTTGATGCATACTTTTTGTACCATAGATGGTGCAGAAAGACTTTTTTCTGAATACATATGCGAGGTTGAAGCGGTGCATCCGAAGGCCCATGGACTTGCCCGAAATATCGAGTGACAATTGATGCTCCAGTGATATGATGGGGGGCTTAGAGGGCACGGGTTCTATATCGGCATATAATCCTCGGCTCAGTTGGTGGGGCGCAGAGCTTCACCACTAGGTAACTCACTAACTTGAAGCACTAAGTAACTCATGATTTATAAAAGGATTTCAAATTTTAATAAGTAGCTTGATCATAAATTAAAATTTTTATAACATTGTAAGATTGCTAAAATTTACTTTATAATAAATAAATATATATATGAATTAAAATAATGGCTTTACTTTTTTATATAATTAGTTATTTTTGAAATGCTAAAATTTTGATAATTATTTTAAAAATCTTATTACAGATTTAAATTTTACATGATATGATATATTTATTATAAAATTTGAATCAAGCAGGCTATAAATTGTTATCATTTGTGAATGATTTATAATCTTTTAATATCTAATTATTATTATTATTATTCTTAATAAATATTATCAAAAAAAAAACATTTATCATTTCAATATAAAGTATATGATAAATTAAAATAAAAAAATAAAAATTATCAAATATAAATGATTAAAATATTGAAAATGCAACATAATAATACCAAAACCCATCCACGATGATGTACTGATCCTGCCAGCCATGGTTAAATAACTGAGTTCCTATAACAAAACCATGAATTTAAAATTAAATTATTATTATTATTATTATTATTAAAATGATAGTTTTCACCGAAGACATATCAGATAGGAGCTAACATCTCATGCAAAAAAAAAAAAATTCGTTATTAACATTCATTTAATCGATTTAATTTAATAAATAAACAGTTTGCTAGCTACTATGGACCGAACGCCTTGGTTATGATATGAAAAGCCATCTTCCATGCCACAAATTAAAACACGTTCAGCAGGCTTCCGGCGCCTTAAATTTCCTTCCATTACCTTCCCAGATTAGCTGAAAATGTTTCCATCCTAAATACGTACGTACCATGTAGCCTTACATCAATAATAATTATTTCTCGAAAAGGAAAGTACGCTGAACAATTGCATCGACAAACGAAGCCTACAGCACCCTCTGAATAAATTCATAAGCCCACAAAGAAGACCGACCCAGCAGGCGCATACAAACCGGACACCACCCTCAACGCATGCATTCTCCGTTGGCGCGCGCTGCTGCTGCCGCCTTATACTGCTACTTCTTTTCCGTCTACACTCTAAACCCTACGACCGCCAGCATATCCGCTCGCATCTCCTCCGCCTACTACAAGGCTCCAAAGTCCCACAGGTGCAACCCACCCTCGTTAGACCAAGCTGCCACGTACCGATCACTCGCAACGACGACGGTGGCATCCCCTATCCTCTCCCTAAAGCCGTACAGAAACTCCCCGGTAGCTGCATCCCAAAGCCTGAGACTGCCAAGAGAACACACCACAGCATAGCCCCAGTTCATGCATCCTACCATACCTGGCATCCTCTGCTGCGGATGGCCCTCCGCCCTCGCCACAGCGCTAAACCTACACACCTCGGCCATTGTCCGTGCCCGGAGAACCTTAGCCAGCCCTCGCGAGTCCACCACCAACACCCGTCCATCGCACGCATCCACTGAATCAACAATTGCCCGGCGCCGGAGCTCCAGCTCGTTCGAAACCTCTCCAGGGTCATTCAGATCCATGACCTGGAGCCATGAGCTAGTGCACGCCACAACGGCTCCTGGCTCGGCCATCCTCACCCGGCCCACCACCGGGCCATCCAAATCAGTGAGCATGTGCCAGCCCAGAACCGACTCGGTATCCGCCAGCGAGCCACCAACGTAAACAGCTGCTCCGTTTCTGCGTCCCACACGTGCCATGATCGACCGGGAACGCCTGCGAACAGGCCCACCCACCAGCGGCCGTCGGCGGTGAAATCGACCAAGGTGCCGTCCTCCATGAGGTTCCCGACGTGCGCCCGGCGAGCGGATCCGGTAACGGGGTCATCCAGAGGTGCAACGTATATGTCACCGTCCTGGCAGGCATAGACGAGGCGGTCGGGATCGGTGAGGAGGACAAGACCGGAGACGGACTGGGACAAGGGGCCGAGACGATCGCGGTGTGGATGAGTTCTGTAGGTAGTAAGATGGCGACCGGAGGGAAGCTCGAACAGGCGGATCGACCCGTCGATGAAACCGGCAGCAAGGTAGCGGTCGGCGAGGGCTAGGCGGCGGCAGGAGACGGCGGGAGAAGTGCCGGCGAGGAGGAGGGAGTGGGCTGAGCGGCGGGAGAGGAAGTTCCGTGCAGTCTGGTGGAGGCGGACGAACTCGTCGTGCCAGGAGGCAAGGAGGGGCCGGCGGCGGGACCAAACTCCACGGGTAGCATCCTCCCACAGAAGCTCTGAGCGGGAAACAGCTCGCCACGTCGAGCACACCTGAGATTGATGTCAACCCGTAACGACCAAACCCAACTTTAAATATATATATATATATATTCTTAAAAAAAAAAAAAAAACAGCAGCACACCAACACTTGAAAATTTTGAATTACAATCCCTTCATTCGAATTTCGGAAACATAATTAAAATCTAAAATAACTACTCCTAAAGAAAACGAAAACAAAGGGATGCTAAAAGGATCTCAAAGTATGGTTTCCGAAGGAACGTGGACTCCGTAGCATTGGGAACTAAGATTAACAAGGACAAACTCCATAAGCCTTCCGATCTTCCAGTTCCTCTCAACTCCCTCCCATTACGGACGGGAGATGGGAGATCTTGGCGGCTTTTGCACCCCTTAAATTACCAACTCCTCATAACAATCACAACGCTGTGAGACGGAAATTAAACCATTCAATGCGGGATTTTATACATATATTTAAACTTAAGCATACTGCAGTAAAAGTTGTAGCATACTACTTACCAACAGTCATGGGAATAATAAAAAAAAGACTTTTGTAAGCAGAGAAAAAATTTTAGTGGTAGACAAACCCCACAAACCTTCACACTAATCAAGCAAACTACACTCCGACATCTTAGGAATCTAAGGATCTGCAAAACAATTTCACTGAGAAGATCCTAGAAATGTTCCACTCCTTTTGGGATGACATCGTCAAGAACAAGAGCTTAGAAATATTCAGTGCCTTGCTCCCCCCTTATCAAAACATGACCGCTTAAATCACCAACACACACCACCACTAGAATCAGCAGAAAAGGCTTTGGCCACTCCTTTATTCAAATGGCACAGGTATAGATAAGGCCTTTAGAGGTTATCTCCAAGATAAAACTGTCCAATTCACTAACAAAATTCTTTATCCCACAATTCTGTGGCATTTCCAACCTCTGTCTATATTCCTTCAGGCATAGAACGATCTTACAGGTCTGAGAATGCGAAAAGCTATGATGTCTTTACGTTAAGAAATAGCAAGCAGTTCCAAATGGCTTCATTATCTTGCAGATATCAGCACTACCATCTGCTCCACAATGGAGAACTAATACTACCAAGGACTACTTTTAAGAAACCCTCCTTCAAAATTTTTGCTTGCAAGCTACTCTCCAGTTAACCAAGCAAAAACAGACCACAGCCACCTTATTATCTTGCCAAAAGAACTTCCCATTCTTCAGTAATAATTTCAATCAATATGAAGATGATAAAGTTGAACTGAGTCACAGGAACCAACCTCACATCTAGGAAAAGGACAGCTCCCCCTCTCTCTCTCTCTCTCTCTCTCTCTCTCTCTCGCTCTCTCTCTCTCTTCAGGGACTTGCAGACGACGGTAGTACCAAAAGATGCATGCTATTTAAAATAGCCTCCTACCGTCTGCTAAAGTTCACGCCCTGCCTGCACACCGCCAACAAGATACAAAGGAAGCTGATCTCATGTAAATTTGAAATTACAAGGAACAAACCTACGATTCCACGTTCAAAAGAGCTTGCATGATATAAAAGAGGGGAGTGCCACTGGAAGGTTGCGCAACCCTACCAACCCTCTTCCTAACCCAGATGGAGAAAAGAGAAGGGAAAAAAAAAAAAAAAAAACTGCACCCCATCACAAAGTCAGACATTTTAACAGATCTAATCACCAGAAGATCCATTTGGAAAATATTGTGAAGCTGGATAAGATACAGATCTCAATTCTCCCCCATATAGCACCTAACTTCAGTATCCTTGAAAAGATATCACATACTAATAAGTCTTATTTAGATTGAGTTCATGATTTTTCTTTTCTTTTTTTTTTGGGAGAAGTCATCGGTTGCCTCTTGCACATTAAAAACGGTGGTCCAAAAGACAGATTGAAGTCATGCATTTCATTACTCGTATATCAAGATGCAAAATAGTTCCCAATTCACCTGGGAACGAAACCGACTAGTCCGACGGGTTTTATAAACAGATTGGTTTGGTTCCAGCCCCATCTTATATGAATATGATTGAATTAGTTCAGTTCCAAATTGAGAACAAGGAGCTGAAAAAATGTAAAGAAAAACAATCCCTAATCCCTTTTCTCCTTGGTAACTACCAAATGTCTTGTTTTGAATTGTTGAGCAGTGTAGAAGTATACCTTCCAGTTTTCTCCCTCTTTTTTCCATGGTGGAGATTCAAATTTTAAATTTTTGGCTCGCCCAAGAATCAAACCAAACCAAACCAAACCAATCTTAATTCAGGCTATTCTGACAAAGTTTCATCACTAATCATAGTTAATCCTTTTTTTTTCTGTCAGGACGACACAAGATTGGTCCCGTTTCAGGTTGTTCAGCAGCTGTATGCCAGTGGCATCAAGTGTTTCCATTTACAAAATGATGCTAGTCAGGAGCACGTTAGATTTGCAGAGTCTAAGCCCCGTCAGCTTGACTAAGTCAATAACATATATAATCCTAATCAACATACCACTAGAATGAAGGATTATCAGAGCGGCAAGTTTCAAACACAGAAAGACTCACGAGTCATGACAAACTCTGTCAAACTCAGCTACGTCATGTTCTTTTTCTTAAGTTATTCAAGTCACTAGTGTCAGAAAATGAAGTGCCCAGTGAGGCAGGTAAAATTGCCAACTTTTTCGATCAAGCAGTTAGCCAGTGGCACGCATGATGATAAAGGAGATGATTATTTGATAAAAGGGTAATTAAACTAAAAGTACATAAACTTACGTGACATTTGTAATTGAGTTCTTATATTAATTTTTTTTTCTTGAGTACCCACTTCATGAAGCTTCCAATCAACTACAATTTTTACAATCATTAACCACGAGAAAAACCGCATGACAGTCGTCAACAACTGCATGAAGGTCATCAACATTATTTGAATATACCATATTTTAAAAAATAATAATTAGATACATCAACTCAAAAAAAAATTTAATTAATTAAAAAAATGCAAGCAAAAGAATTATAAAAATTATCCATTGATATCCTCTTAACATTATGAAGCCACACAGCCTTCAGGAAATGATATTTTTTAAAAATATATATTAATAATGCATCAAAAAATTTATAACATAAAGAAATATATTTGAAGTGTAATTTTTTATTAATTCATTTACTATTAATTGAGTAACAAAAAGCTATTATTTAGCTGCTTGATATTTCATGCATATGATTATTTATGTACAAATAGATAATAATATTTTTCTTTAACTTATTACATATAAAATTTTATATATAAAATTTTTTGATTAATTAATTTTCTATACATTATAAAAAATACTTACCGAAGTTAACCAGATATACTTAATTGAAAACCTTTTTATGAGTTAGTATCCTACAACTTTTTATGAATTAGTAATACTTAATCGGAAAAAAAAAACTCAAATTACAATTAAGAGTCATCATGTGATCCGTCAAATCATCATTGATGATTATTAAAAATATACTTAACTAAAAAACTTACATAAGTTAATATATGCAAATGAGAAAAATAGTATAAAAACTCAATTAAAAATCCCAAATAAGTTTATATACTCCTAATATAATTATCTCTTTGATAAAATGATTTTAGATGATAAAAGGAGATCTAATATGGGTAACTAAGTAAATTTTATGCTTGTAGGTTCATGTGTTACGCCAAGAGGATGAGAATCAGATCCAAGGTTTTGACGAAATAAATAATATAGGATAGAAAAAACAACCATAGCAATTCCAAACAATAATGAAAAATAAAAATTGCATGTAATGAATGGATAGATGTGATCTGATAAAGAAATGAAAAATGATAGAACTGAGAGCTTTAGGGATAAAAGGAAATGGGAGAAACTCTCATTACATAATTCTAGGTTATTATGCCAAACATTGAAACAAGTTTTGTGTTTGCACAGCCACAAAACCTTTCCCATTTTACATGACAATGGAAAGCTGGAAACTTGAAGGTCTCATATAATAAACTCAAATCAATTGCAAAACTTATGGTCTGAGGATTATTTTTTTTTTTTTGTTTGATCAACTATTAGCTCTTAGGTGCAAAGTAACAAATCCAACTAAAAATAAAATAAAATAAAATCAGTAACTACATTAAAGAATCCCTTGATTTGAGTTTACGTTAGAGAATCAATTGGTTTGAGTTTACATCATCATATTGCTGCATATGATAAGACAATATACGTTTAAATGCCATTTCAATTTGTCAATGCAAATCATGAAAAACAATGACCATAGGATGATTATGTTCCACCTGCAGGAGTTGAGAAGATTCAGATTTTAACCATATAAATCGCAAATATAAGCCAAAACCCTGCCACAAACGTCCACATGATATATGTCCAAAACCTTAATTGTTTGTATAAAAATTCTAGTAATCTGTAGATAGTTCATGTGTATCATATCCTAAATTCAATGCCACAGAATAGATACACATATCCATCATCACTAATTTTCTCCATAATTTTCGAAAGACAATGATCCTTCACAATTAAAACTACAACATAGAAAGCATATGCTTATACAAAGTATTTAATAAAAAAAATCACTGCAACGCACTCATTTTATCAGCAGAATAAAACTAATAATTAAGCAGTAAGACTTCAAATAACTGGGAATTGCTCTCATATTTGTGTACTTTGAAATACACTTGCCGACAGGTAAAAGTAATAAAATTAATCGAATTTCACTACGATAGAGAAACAGATGCAGGCGAGTCTGAACCTGTCTGATACATCTTTTTAAAACTCTTCCCCTTGGCATAGGAAGATATTACCATAAATTTATCAATTTACAATTGTAAAATAGAATCTCTTCACTCCAATCAAATTCATTACCATCACCATCATAATGCCAAGTGATTTTTATTTCAACAACCAAATCTCATTTTCTTTCCCTTACTTGAAAGTCATCACATTACACACACAAGGAATATGGCAATCAATAGCATTTGGCATTTTTTCAAATCATGAATCATATTTTCATCCTCATGAACCAAATACAATTCAAAATTTCCAGCAAATATGGTTGCTAGCATAGAAAGAATTTTCTCCATTACAAGATAATGAACAATAACAGAAGATTAGAAAAATGCATTGCTCATGCATTATATTATCAAAATTAAATTAACGAAAGAGTCAAGTTGTTATTCATATGAATGAAACAAGGAAATTAATTTTAATTTAGTATTGGAATCTTGCTAAGGACAAGCTGAGACCTCTAACAGAAATATCAAACCAAACTGCTACAGTAAAAAATTACTGACTCAAAGAAATAGTTTGCTTCTTTTGATGGGGTTAATCAATCCATACAATAGTAAGACCAGAACAAGATGGAGATGGTTCCAGACCGATATATCATAACAATAAATGCTACTGGAAGTGGAAAAATGAGATCGAGATAGGTTGGAGTTGACAGTCATCGCGCACTTCATCAAAGATGAAAATGAAGCCTCATAATGGGTTACACCCCAAGTTGGAGTTCCATCTCCTGACTCATATGACTTATTTGTATAATTTTGGATGTATACCGAGGGCTAAGATGTTCAAAGAATCAGACGCAACAAAGCTTTCATGAGGTTGCCACTTGAAATGCTTTCAATGCTTTCCTAGAAAGACCACCACTAACATACCCATAACACCCTTGCAACAGATAAATGAGAAAATTAGTTACATTTTACGATAAAGACATTGAATCTATGCGTCCATCCAATGGACCTATAAGATAATCAAATTAAATAAAGAGTAAAACAAATATCAGAAGGGTGGCTAGTACAATTTATGTTTCAATAAATTTCAGATTTCCGTCATATTTATATTTTTGCAAGGAGAGAGTTCTTGTTTTTGGAGGAACCCAATTTAGCTGCAGGATCTAATCTAGCAAACATATTATGGGAAATCTTCTGCACAAGAATTCTCAATCTAAACATCAAATAGACAAAAAAAAAAAAAAAAAACCCTTCCTCCCACCACATGTTCAAACTTCAGCATCTATTTGACTACAAGGGTAGACTCAGTAACTTAGATTTGATGTAGTGATGTTATGAATTTCAACAAATATTTAATTTCATAGTTTTTGTTTAAGTATCACATAGACAAATAATACCCCTGCGTGGGCAATTTTGTCAATAAACTATCAACTGAATTTTGTATTTTATTCTATTTCATATTGCTTTGCCTTACGCTACACTTTATTGTCAGCAAAAAAATTGAAACTGTTCTCAAGAAATGATAATGAGCTTGAAAAGTTGGTGACATCACTGCTGAAGAAAGTGAATTCGAGAGAGTCCACACTGCTACGAGGACACAATGAACAAGGCTTAGGTCAAAAAGATGATAACCAGCCTTGCGTCCAAAAACATGAAATTTATTAGTAACAAAATACGTGCAGTGTAAACATACCATGAATTCAGTAAGTTAACGAGAAATAAGAAACAAACAATAGGTAAAAACTAATTAAAAACCAAAGAATGAATTAAGAATTAAAGTATTTTAATAAACGCATCCAACCAGGCGTAAGCAATAATCAAAACATATTGCCAGCGATCCTTCTATAGATTAAAACAATCATAACATTTTAAGGATGTGACATTCATATGGAATAGCTGTAAATGAGAGTGATTGAACTCTCTCTCTCTCTCTTTATGAAAATTTATTTTTTATTCGTTGATTTCTTTTAATACCACACAAGATACATACGCACACTTCTCGTATGTCCCCATTACATTGATAGTCCTTTCAAGTTATATCAATCCGTGAAAGAACAGACGGGACGTAAAATATCAATCTTTTTTTTTGTTTGTTTTAATTCAAAACTACGCTATGGGGTGCCCCCTCTTAGATATCCAACACGCTCCGCTTTCAAATTCATGTCTTCTCAACCCATGTTCTGGTCATCAAAGAAATTAGTTCATGGTCTAATCCGGCCGATGGCCATAACAGCAATGAGATTTTAAAACCTTTCCGCAACCGTACTCTTGTACGAGAGAAGAACGTCATATCTCATGCCATGCAGCGATACACACAGAGGTTTACTATTGGAACAGGCTGCAAGCACCCGTGAATCACTGCAACCTCACAAAATTGCATGTCAGATGATCTCAAGCACCAGTATCATCACATCACCATGAGTAGGCGATCAACATGTGATCGTATTTTTATCATCGATGAAAATAGACATGGATGAAATCAAAAGGTACACCATGATCTCCATGATCTCCTTTTTCGTGACCAGCAAGCCATATCGTTGTACCCAGTGTCTCCTTGCTCCCGCAATCCTGACAGCGATCCTACAACCGTACTTCCCCGTACAGGTGACCCCAAAAGGGCACACCCGATCAGGTGGCTGAGATCATCCTACAAACAAGCGATGGACCCCACTTGTATTTCGAAGCAACGGAGGAGAGAAGGCACGTGCTGATCCGCGAGTTGCAACCATTAACGGTTGGTCCGCCAAAGGCTGACAAATTTTCTTTTTCTTTTTTTTTTTTACACAGGAAGAACTTTAAAAAACAAAAAGCCACCCGTCGTCCTTTGAGGCCAGTCAGCTCAGCCTGGCTACGGCTACAGGAGATGGAGAGTCGGTACGACGCACCCACACCCAATGGAGGTTTGACCGAAACAGTGCAGACCTGGTGCAGCTACCCACTGTGGGGGGTGGGGGGAGCACCATTGTGTATCAAAAAGCAAGAGCGATGGTGCTGAGATCTGATTGACGTCTCTCTCTCTCTCTCTCTCTCTCTCTCTGTAACAACAGCACTTTTGAATCTGTTTTGCCTTCGAGCTGTTACTCACATCCCATCATCACCAAAAAGCAAAGCAAACAAAACGACAAGGCTCCTAGGGGTCGGGCCCTTGTTGCAGACCATTTCTGGGTGGAGCTCGCCAGCACCATGGCGTATTATTATAAATAACAACGCCAGCGCGCCATGCTAACTATACATTTGAACCGCTAAAATATTAGCGAGGCAGAATATAGGCGTGTTAAGAAACCCAACCTTGGAAGACAAATAAAATACAGGCGTCGAGAAACAGAACCGCCTGCTCCATAAACAGCCAAAGAACAGTGTAGCAGTACACTTCAAAAAAAAAAAAAAAAAAAGAGAGAGATCAAAGCGGATGGATGCACAAAGATAACAATTGGAAGAGAAAAGGGAAGGGATGGGGGGTCCCACTCAGTGGCGAGGCCGGAGCGAACTAGAGAGCTCGGTTCTAGAGGAAGAAGAGACCACCACATTGAGGAGTTTTAATTAAAACACTGGGCGTAGGGAGCTGAACCAATTCGTTGGAAGCAGCGCAGCATTCGTCCGCCCATGCAACAAAAAGCGCTGCCATTGTTGCTTCTTTTCCCACACTTTCATTTCCAAGAACACCAACAAAAATAACCCAAATAAGTTTCACCACACCACCACCGACCTCTAACAATTAGACTATAATAATCTCCCAACGGCATCCTCCATCAAGGACGTCCATCCAGAGGGGGTAACCGCATTGGGGTGGGTGGTCGCGAAATCCACGAGTACAGCAGCGTAGGGCCTGTGCTTTTTCTTTGCCAAAAATGTTTCAAGAGCTTTAGGGTTTTCACAGGACTGGGGAACGTCTGTACCGTTGCTAAAAGAGGCAAGAAAGCACTGGGCGCTAGGTCGGATGGGAATGCGATATGCCAAAGGAGCGGTGAATCAGAACCGAAAGGAATGGACGGGCTCGTTTCTGCCGCTCTGCCGCTCAGTGTTTGTGGTGGCCGGGATCGGGTGGGCCTTCCCTATTCCATACTTCGACCCATCCCACCCCGAACACCAAAACCAAGCTCTCTTTTTGTTTCTTTCCGCGCGCCTAACGTAAAGTAGCGATAGGGACGGATCGGGAAGTTAAAGCGCTCCCCCTCCAGGGTGTCAAAAGTACCATCGCCACCCACCCCTCCCTGCCAAATGCTCAAGGCCTCGTCAGATGAGAGTGCGCCAACACAGAGAAAGAGAGCAAGAAACAGGGCACAAGCCCAGACCTCAGAAGGATGTCACGTCTCTCGTCTTCCCCCCTTCTGAGAAATTTATATTGATAATAAAATCAGAGGACTAAAAGCGAAAAAGCTATAGACCTGACTTCATCCATGGCAAGGAAAGAGCGAAGGGAGAGAAAGCTAGACGCGGGGTTCGGACGGCAGAGAGCTGGAGCTTTAATTTTCGAAGAGCGTGTAACGGCGATTCTGACGGATGCGCCGCCCGGCGCTGTAGGCACGAACCATAATAAAGAATGACGACCCCCCAAAAAAAAAAAAAAATCAAATTTAAAAAAAAAGTTAAAGGCTTATCTAAAAATGGAAGCCTCTTCGGCTCTTCCCAATTCCTGTTTTCCCTGGAATAGCATAGCTACTTGTTCTCTAATTCGTTATTTAAAAAAGAAAAAACAAATAACAAAGGAGGGATAGGTCTGCTGCTTTTAAATAAATGAAACGAGACCACAAAATTTTTTAAAAAAAACGGAGATATGAAATGCTTGTGCTGAAGTAATCACGAAAACAAACTTAAATGCGATAAAAAAAAACGTTGCAATTAAAATAAAAGTAACGTAAGCGATCAAATTTACTCGGCCGTGACAACTATAAAAGAGAATAGAACCTGGAAGATGGCGGCGATCGCAGGGGCGGCGGCAAGCCTCCCTACGGAGCGAGCAGCATCGACGGCCACCCGGACGGCGACAGACTCGACGAAGTGCTCCGGCCAGACCGCGTCGGCCGACCTCCGCCGGGAGGATGATGGATCGCCGGTCCACCGAGGACCGCCGTCGGAAGGTCCTCCTGCTATCTCCTCCTCTCCGCCTTCTCCTCCGCCCCCCTCCTCACCACCAGCTTCTCCTCCCGACGGCGGCGAACTCGACATCACTGGGAGAGCAGGAGAAAAGAAGAGGGGAGAAAAATAACCGACAGGGAGAGAAAGGAGGCGGAGGAGATGGAGATGATGCACAAAACGCGGCTTTATATAGGCGTGACTGATATTGTAACGATTTCTTTAACTTATTTTATTGCCGCTTGTTATTTATTATTATTATCAGTTAATATTTATTTATAAGACAGTTCTGTAAGGCGGCGTCGCTGGTGGCTGAGATGGTGGTAAGGGCGGGACCGCGGGAAGCGATAGCGGTGTTCTTTTTACGGTTCGGACGAAAGAAAAACTTAAAAAAAAAAAAAAAAATCTCGCGATATTATGTTGTCATATCGTAATCGGGCTCCGATTTTCTCACCCAACTGTAGCTTTCAGTTTTTTATTTTTTTTAAAAAAATCAGAGAACTTCTAGCTTCAAATCTCCATTTGCGCAAAAAAAAAATAATAATAATAATAATACGAACTGAACTGAGAACACGTGTTATGCACGTGAAGTTCGTTTAACGGTGGGCTTCAGCCGTCCGCTACCGCGCGAGTCCCGGGGGGCAGGGCAATAATCCAACGGTAGAGGCCACACCAGGCGTGGATGACATGCAGAGGCCCCACAGGAGCTTCGTCGACTTGACGACTAACTGTTGCGTGACAGACGATGTTAACCGGATTGGGCCTGTTTAGGGACCTGCTGCAGCCGTTTAGAACCCCGTAAAGTAATATATACAGAGAGTATTGCCGTGCCAACCTAGATGCCCTCTAACCGCTTTTCTGATGAGCACATTTGTTAATGTTAAAGTTTCTTTACAAATAAATGTTTTTATAAAAAAAATTTGCTGCTTGATAACTGTAATTTTAAAATAACGTGAAAATTTAAAATTTATTTGAACCTGCAAGCATCCGCTGTGTCGCTTTCTCTAGTCCGTGCTTTAAGATTGGCGCTAAGTAAGCTGGTTGGTTGTTTGATGTCTGGCGATCTTCGTCGAGCTTGGATGTTTAATCTCATCGGATTATGGATAGCAATGTTTTTCGTAATCTTTCTGTAATGGATGAAAGTAAGGCAACCTAGACACCATGGAGATAAAATGCTGAAACCCGATTCGTCTGGATTGCTCCGTCTCAGTCATCGGTAGAGGTGGCAACGCTGAAGGTGCAATTCCCAAAGGTTATCCAGGTACCTTCCAAGGCTCTAGAGCCTGAATCAAGTGGATGGGAGCAGAGCGCTACCATTGCAAGGAGCTTCCACATGTGGGATCCTCCGAAAGTTATCATCCAGGAATTCCAAAGAGCTGGAATCGCCGATGAAATTGATGCTCTATGTCTCTCCCATAGATTTTATATATTCAGATTTGCTGATCACAAAACCTAGGAGGTTGCTCTGGAAAGGCCATGGATTGCCAATGGGCAACCGATTGCTACTGAGGATTGGTCTTCAGAGTTTGTCCCATCAGCCGACTCTGTTCCTATGGCTCTGCTTTGGGTGAGACTCCCAAATTTACCAATGGAGTTTTGGTCGGATGAAATTCTGAGGACAATCCTTGCGCTGGCAGGGCTCTTTGTCTTCTCTGATTCCTCTGTGGCCTGGTGTCCGAGTAGAGGCAGTCGTGCGCCATTCTGGCAACAGTACGCTTACGAATTTGGAGGGGATATGCCCTAGGTGTGCATCTCAAAGTTTGGGCCATGGATGGCTTGTAATAACCGTCGCTTTCAATGGTCCTAATTTTATTACTATCGTTTCATTAATTAATAAGTGATAACGCTCCCCCCTTAAATGTTGAACGCCTGTTTGATCAGGCGGTGGAGGGATTTGAGTATAAATAGGAAACCCTTCCTAAGGCTTTCAACAAGGTTATCGAAAGAAAAACCAAATAAGCGGAGGCATTGAGTCCCTGATCAAGAGCACATCCTGAGGGCATACACCATCAGAGTGCGATGGCTCATTGATTGGAAGAACTCAATCAAGATCCATCGAGAGAAGGTCATTGATTGGAAGAACTCAATCAAGATCCATCGAGAGAAGGAAGATCAAGATCCCGTGAAGCTGATTCAAGGAAGATCGAATTCCTTACCCTCATCGGAAAGAAAATTAATAATAATGGCTAGATGTATTTATCGATCTTAACTTGCATGATAAATATATTGATACCGTATTTCCACATATTTGATATCGTGATCAATATATTTAAATTAAGTCTTACATTTGGTATCAGAGCCATTTAAACCTCTGCCTTATTTTGTGAGTATTTCCATCAAAGTTTCTCTTTTCAAGCAATTTCAGTTTTTCGGATCTCAGGTTTCGATTTTTTGCTCAGTTTTGATTTTTTTTCATAGAATTGAACAGAAACCATTAAACCTATCTCAGATTCCGATTTTTTGCGGAAACAAAACGTGACCTCTTCCTTTTCTATTAAAGATTTCTTTCTTTCTTGTATCTCTTCCTTTTCTATTTAAGATTTCTTTAAGACATTAAAGGTTTCTCGGATTTCTTTATGGTATTAAAGAGATAGCAAAGAAGAGAAAAGAAACATAGCAAAAAGGAAAAGTAAAGAAAAGAAACGCAGCTTCCATAACTACATGCGGTGACATATTAAAAAGAGAGAAAATGTGGCCGGTTTCGGTTTTCGATTTTCTCGCTTATGGTCTTTCCATTCTCTCATGGGATTTAAAATCTGGATTGGGTGAATTTTAAATACATTTATTATCTGTTTAATATTTTATTAAATCATGTGACATGATTTGTTTTTATCATTTGTTTCTTAAGTTTAAATTTTTGTATTAAAATATGCCTCCTGAGTCTCTATGCCTACGGTGTTTTGCATAGACTGGCCCAAGGGAATAATGAGCTACGGCCGAACGTGTTTTAATTAACAAAAATTTTTTTTAAGATGATAATTTCAAAATTTATTAAATAGATAATTGAAATGTTGTCTCCTGTTCTGCATACTAGATTTATTCTATGCATGAATTTGGTGGTAGTGTGAAAATCACAGTGCAAATCCTTTCAAGGTCTGATTGGTCAGTTGGTGTCTAGAAAGGTAAAGAGATTATGGTTACTTAATTGGTTCTGTCGACAGACCTAAGGAAAGCAACGGGGGACCCCCACTTCTCTTTCACTGGCCTGGCCAATTTGACTAACTCAGATTTTAATTTGGAAATGTTACGTTGATTAAGATCACTACCTAATAATCATGCTAAATTAGTTAATCTATATGCATATAATGAAATTCAGTGTCATGTGATCAATATGATTTTGATTAATTGAGGAGTAGCCACAGCATCTTTGATTAATCAAAATTATATATTGAGTTGCAAAGATCACATAAGGTTAGATGACATTAATTGTGACTAATTATATTAATATAATGAATCTTATCCCATAGGAATTTTTATTGCACTAATATAATTAATTAGGATGCGATAACAAATTATTTTCTTAATTACCCACAGGAATTAAGAAAGGAATATAATTTGTTAGTCACATCATTAAGTTAATGAGTCTATTTGAGTATAATAACTTAGCCCACAGGTAGTTATTGTATGTTATTGATTCATGTTATTGCATGTTTACATTGGTAAAACATGACATCAAGTATATGCCTCAAATTCAATTACATAAACATGATTTTATGCAGCTATTTTGTATGTTAATATTTCTGATATAAAATGTGACGTTCCCGATTTAAGTGGTGATAATTATAAATTATGGAAGGAGAGAATTCTTCTCCAATTAGGGTGCATGGATATTGACTATGCTATCAGGAAGGATGAACCACATTCAGTTACATCTACTAGCACTCAGGCTAAGATTGCTGCGTATGAACGATGGGAACGGTCCAATCGCCTCAGTATAATGTTCATACGTACTAAAATTTCTGCTAGTATACATGGTTCAATTCCTGAGTGCAAAAATGTCAAGGAACTTCTGAAGGCTATTGATGCACAATTTGAGTCTTCAGATAAGGCACTGGCTAGCATCCTAATGACAAAATTATCATCAATGAAGCTCACTACGGTTGGAGGTGTGCATGAGCACATCATGAAGATTAGGGACATTGCGGCTCAATTAAATTCCTAGAGGTTGAGATGTCAGAATCTTTCTTGGTGCACTTTATTTTGGGCTCACTCCCACAGCAGTATAGTCCCTTCAAAATATCTTACAACACACATAAGGACAAATGGTCAATTAATGAACTTCTGACCATGTGTGTTCAAGAGGAAGGGATGCTGATTTTAGAAATGGGAGAAAATGCACATTTAGTCACTCAGAGAAAGACTAAAGCTTCCAAAGCCAAACGCAAAGGAAAGGGTAAAGTATCCATCCATACAGAAGACAAGAAGGAGTCCAAGTGCTTCTTTTGCAAGAAGAAAGGGCATATAAAGAAAGATTATCTCAAATTCAAAGCTTGGCTTGACAAGAAAGGTACTCTAACCTCATTTGTATGTCATAAATCCAATTTGGTTATATGTCATAACACATGGTGGATTGATTCTGGTTCTACAATCCATGTTTCAAATACCTTGAAGGGTTTTCTAAATCAAAAGAAACTATTGGAAAGTGAACAAAGCATCTATTCAGGAAACAAGATGGGTTCACATGTGGAAGAAATTGGGACGTGCAGACTTATTTTACATTCTGGTTTTGTTTTGGATTTGGAAAAGACATTTTATATTCCAAGTTTCTCTAGAAATTTGATTTCAGTGTCAAGGCTTGTACCAGCAGGATACTCCTTTAATTTTAATAAAAGCTATGTTGATTTATTTTATAAATCTAAGCTTATTGGGAATGGTACATTGTCAGACAATCTTTTCCAAATTAATTTGAAAAATAATGCCACCTATAATGTGATGCACGCCCAAACTGGTATGAAAAGATGTGTTATAAATGAGAATTCCTCTATTTTGTGGCATCGGAGATTAGGTCATATCTCCATTGAGAGAATTAAAAGATTAGTAATAGATGGAGTACTTGATACTCTTGATTTTACTGATTTTGGCACTTGTGTGGACTGCATAAAAGGAAAGCAAACCAATAAGTCCAAGAAAGATGCCAAGAGAAGTTCGGAAATACTGGAGATCATACATACGGATATCTGTAGCCCAGATATGGATTCGTATGGTCAGAGATACTTCATCTCATTTATTGATGACTATTCACGATATATGTATCTCTACCTACTTCATAATAAGAACGAAGCATTAGATACCTTTAAGGTATTTAAGGCAGAAGTAGAGAAACAATGCGGCAAGCAAATTAAAATCGTGAGGTCAGATAGAGGTGAAGAATATTATGATAGATACACTGAGAATGGACAAACACCTGGTCCGTTTGCTCGATTTCTTGAAGAAAATGGAATTGTTGCACAATACACCATGCCAGGGTCTCCTGACCAAAACGGTGTAGCTGAAAGGAGAAACCGAACATTATTGGACATGGTAAGGAGCATGATTGTCAGCTCCAACTTACCTAAATCCTTGTGGACTGAAGCTCTTAAAACTGCTGCGTATATATTGAATCGGGTTCCAACCAAGGCTGTTTCCAAAACGCCATTTGAGTTATTTAAAGGTTGGAAACCAAGTTTGCAACATATACGTGTTTGGGGATGCCCATTGAAGTAAGAGTCTATAATCCACAAGAAAAGAAATTAGACCCAAGGACTATTAGTTGATACTTTATTGGATATGCTGAGAAGTCCAAGGGTTATAGATTTTATTGTCCATCTCACAGCACTAGGATTGTGGAATCAAGAAATGCAAAATTTCTTGAGAATGACTTGATCAGTGGGAGTGATCAATCTCAGTATTTGGCTTCTTCTGAGAAAGATCATTCAGTTATTCCAGCTTTCACTTCAAGTGAGGGATTGGTTATTATTTATAGCACTCCTCAAACTCAATTAAGTGCTCAACAACCAGTCATTGAGATTTCACAAGCTGATGGTAATCTAGAAGATCATGTTGTTCATCAACAATCAGTTGTGCAAGATACTCCTCAAGAGGTCATTGATACAACATTAAGAAGATCAACTAGAATAAAGAAATCAGCAATTCCTAGTGATTATATTGTGTATCTACATGAATCTGACTATAACATTGGAGCCGAAAATGATCCTGAAACGTTATCACAAGCCATGAGTTCTAAGGAATCAAACTTGTGGTTCAATGCCATGAAGGACAAGATGGAATCTATGACATCTAATCGAGTCTGGGATCTTGTTAAGTTGTCTGATGGTGTAAAAGCCATTGGATGTAGATGGATCTTTAAAATAAAGAAAGACTCACAAGGCAACATTGAGAGATATAAAGCAAGACTCGTTGCCAAAGGATTCACTCAGAGGGAAGGAATCGACTACACAGAGACATTTTCTCCTGTATCCAAGAAAGATTCTCTCCGAATAATTATGGCATTGGTAGCTCATTTTGATTTTGAGTTACATCAAATGGATGTGAAGACCGCATTCCTTAATGGAGATCTAGAGGAAGAGGTTTACATGAAACAGCCTGAAGGATTTTCCTCTGGTGATGGTGAGCATTTGGTTTGCAAGCTTAAGAAATCCATATATGGATTGAAACAAGCCTCACGTCAGTGGTATTTAAAATTTCATGATGTGATCTCTTCCTTTGGTTTTGAAAAGAATATCATGGATCAATGTATATACCGAAAGGTTAGTGGGAGCAAAATTTGTTTCTTGGTCCTATATGTGGATGACATTCTACTTGCAACCAATGATAAAGGGTTGCTATATGAGGTGAAACAATTTCTCTCCAAAAATTTTGATATGAAAGATATGAGTGAGGCATCTTATGTCATTGGCATTAAGATCCATAGAGAAAGATCTCGAGGCATTTTGGGATTGTCTCAAGAAACTTATATCAATAAAGTCTTGGAGAGATTTCAGATGAAAAATTGTTCACCAAGTGTTGCACCTATAGTGAAGGGTGACAAGTTTGCTTTGAACCAGTGCCCTAAAATGAACTTGAACGGGAACAGATGCACAACATTCCATATGCTTCAGCTGTTGGAAGCCTAATGTATGCTCAGGTCTGCATAAGACCTGACATTGCATTTGCAGTAAGAATGTTGGGAAGATATCAGAGTAATCCATGTTTAGACCACTGGAGAGCTGCTAAAAAGGTCATGAGGTATCTTCAAGGGACCAAGGACTACATGCTCATGTATAGACAAACTGATCATTTGGAGATAGAGGGCTACTCAGATTCGGACTTTGCTAGCTGGGTTGATTCTCAGAAATTAACATCAGGATTTATATTAGCTGGTGGAGCCATATCATGGAGGAGTGCAAAGCAGACTTTGACTGCTACCTCTACTATGGAAGCGGAGTTTGTTGCTTATTTTGAGGCTACATCGCAAGGTGTATGGTTGAAGAGTTTCATCTCAGGGCTTAGAATTGTTGACTCTATTGCTAGGCCAATTAAACTATACTGTGACAATTCAGCTACTATATTTTTGACTAAAAGCCATAAGAGTGGTAGTCAAAGTAAACATATCGACATTAAGTATTTAGCCATAAGAGAACGTGTTAAAGAAAACAAAGTGGTCATAGAACACGTTAGCACTGAATTGATGATAGCTGATCCTTTGACTAAAGGCATGCCAATTAAGAATTTTAAGGATCATGTGATAAGAATGGGAGTTGGTTCCATGATATAATTGTATGAATAACAATTTATACAAAGAAACTCTTATTTCAATTATTTGTTTATTTCTCATTCAGGTGTACACGTTATTTGACTTTTGAGAAATGATAAACTTTTCTTTTGGACTCTGAATAAACATATGGTTTATTCATTATGTTATGTTGTCACATTTGAAATAGTGGTAAAAAATTTGAATGCATTATAATACATAGAAGATAATACTCAATTATAGAGGACCTATCGCTATGATTCATGTATTTAGTTTCTTGTTCAGTGTTGATAAAATATACGGACCAAGTGGGAGAATGTAATAACCCATCGCTTTCAATGGTCCTAATTTTATTACTATCGTTTCAGTAATTAATAAGTGATAACGCCCCCCCCCCTTAAATGTTGAATGCCTGCTTGATGGGAGCAAGCGGTGAAGGGATTTGAGTATAAATAGGGAACCCTTCCTAAGGCTTTCAACAAGGTTATCGAAAGAAAAACCAAAATAAGCGGAGGCATTGAGTCCCTGATCAAGAGCACATCCTGAGGGCATACACCATCAGAGTGCGATGGCTCATTGATTGGAAGAACTCAATCAAGATCCATCGAGAGAAGGAAGATCAAGATCCCGTACAGCTGATTCAAGGAAGATCGAATTCCTTACCCTCATCGGAAAGAAAATTAATAATAATGGCTGGAGGTATTTATCGATCTTAACTGCATGATAAATATATTGATACCGTATTTCCGCATATTTGATACCGTGATCAATATATTTAAATTAAGTCTTACATGGCTGCCCTGAGACAACGCAGATCTATCCAAGGCCAAGCGATGAAGAGAAGGGGGAAGCCTCTCTCTTGCTCTGATCATGGCACTGCCCCGGAATCGAAGGACGGGTGGCAAGTGCCGACCAAGGTGGCTCGTTGGAGCCCCTAGAAACTTTGTCAAACGACATACCTCCCTGCCTCAGACTCTGGTTCAAAGGCAATGGGGAAGAAGGTAGCCAATAGTGAAGAGAGAGGCATGCCGAGGGGAGTTGGGTGTACTGGGCTTTCAGTTCCCAACTCTGAGACTGGAAATGGATCTCATCCAGAGAACAATGTAGTTCAACAAGTCTGAATTCCACTATTATCTTTGAGAACCCATTTGCCCTTTTGGGCTCCGACAATGGGCTGGTAGGCCCAAGGGCAGGAAGGAAGCTCATCCAGGTCCCTCTAAGCGGGCCAGGCCTGCGGAGACCTAGGTCTATCGAGTTATTACTAAAAATAAAAAAAGAAAAGGAAATGTTATTTGCGGGGAATAAAAAGTGCTTAGGACAAATTTATCTTCTCAGCATCCTTTGACTCAAATCGGGGCCCTACTGTCCAGATTGCCAAGGTTGCTAAGCTTATTAGTGGCTAGGGTGTATCATCTGTGGGTGAGAATGGTGCATCTGACTCGCCATCTCAGATGCAGGGCTGTAGCCACAAGTCCATTGTCTCCTCCCTCAAAGAAGTCATAATGAGACAGGGCCAAAATCTACATATCTTGACCCTAATCCCCTCCCCCGATAGTTGGGACTGGAGAAGAAATGGAGGTTACCCATGTATTGGATTGTTTCAGGCAAAAGCCAGAAGCAAACACCTCTCATTCTGGATGCTTTCCTTATGCAGATATGATGGAGGATAAGCCTGAGGCCCGACCTCCCCTCCCAACTATCAAATGAAGATTCTTATTTGGAATATTAGAGGAGCTCGTAAACCTTCATTTCTCTCCTCATCTAGGTGACTTATGCAGCTACATCATTTTGATATCTGCATTCTGTTGAAAACCCGATTATCGGAAGATAGTTTAGCTTGGTTTCGAAGATAGGTTGCTAGATCATGATCTTCCTATGCAGTGTAGTTTATGGGTCGATCTGGAGGTATTTTGGCTCTCTAGCACAATACCTTCATCAGAGTGGATATCTTTCGCCAGTGCAATCAGCAGATTACTTTTGTTATCTCAGAGGGGACATCTAACTCTAACCCCTGATTTCTATTGGAAGTTTATGCTAGTACTAATTTTCGAAAAAGATAGGTTTTATGGTCTGAGATTCTCTCTCTACTTGATTAGGGATACCCATCCCTCGTTGCTGGTGATTTTAATTGCATAATCGGGGCCCATAAAAGAGAGGGGGTAGACAATTTACTGGTTCAGCAGAGATAGCAGAGTTTAGGCCTTTTATTTCTTCTACCGAGGTGCTTGACTTGGGGTTCTCGGATCCCCAATTTACTTGGTGTAATAACCGCCAGGGTTCAGCTCGTGTTTAGGAGAGATTGGATAGGGCTATGGCCACGGCCTAGTGGCTTCAGATGTACCCCTCTGCCATATTTACTCATTTTCTAAGGATAGCTTTAGACCACTGTCATATCCTAATTTCCACAAAGGCGATTATGCATCATCGGAAACAATTTTGATTTGAGCAGTTTTGGACTTCTTACTCTACAACTCGGACCATTATCGCTCAGGTGTAGCATATACCTGTGAGAGGCTATGCTGAGTATAGACTATCTAGGTGACATGAGTTAGCTAGATGTTGACTTTTTAGATGGAATAGATTGGAGGTTGGTAACCTAGTCAAAAAAGTTAAGTAGGTAAAAGCTGAAATTGCTACTTTACATATTAGAGAGGATAATAAAGGTTATCTTCCTAGTTCTGATCTAACTGCCCTCCGAGCTAAGATAGGCACCCATCGCTCACTTTACAGCAGTAAGATATCTATTGGAGGCAGAGGTCTCGGATCCAGTGGATTCGCAATAGGGATCGTAACACTAGATTTTTTCACCAGGCCACCCTGAAGCGACGAGCTGCTAACAGGATTCGCCGTATTGTTAATGAGGATGGGCATTATCAGAAAGACAACCATGTTATCAGGGACCAGCTTCTTCACTTCTTTCAGTCTGAGTGCACTGGTGATGGGTTCCCTGTCCACCCGATCCCGTATTCTAAGAAGGTCTCTATAGATGAAAATGACCTTCTTACCAGTCCAATCACTGAGGATGAGATTTGATATGCTTTATGAGACCTTGGCCCCGATAAGGCCCCTGGGCATGATGGGTTTTTGCCCTTTTTCTTTAAGTCATAATGGTATATTGTGGGCCACGATGTAGTGCAGACCATCAGAATGCTTTCCAAGCTAAATCTATTCCTGCTCAGTGGAAGTGGACTCTCATTACTCTTATGCCCAAATGACCTTTGCACTACGTTGTAAAAGATTTGTGCCCGGCTCTTAGCCACTTGATTGAGGAAGGTGATACCCCGTATTATATCTGTGGACCAAGGAGCCTTTATTAGAGGCTGCAGTATATTGAATAATATCCTTATAGCCCAAGAATTTATGCATGATTTTCATAGATTCTTTGGCCAACAGTGTCTGATGGCTATAAAACTGGATATGGAATGAGCTTATGACAGATTGAGCTGGGGTTTTCTGCCTCAAACACTTATGGAATTTGGGTTTGATGGTCACTTTATTGATTGGATTATCGATTGCATCCATAGGCCATCTTTCTCTCTTCTTATTAATGGGTAGTCAGACTAAATTCTTCTATTCTGCTGTGAGATTGCGCTAGGGCTATCTGCTATCCCCCTTATTGTTTATCCTTGCTGCGGATGATTTATTGCATGCGCTCTACCAAGCGCAACATGATCGTCATATTGCCCCCTTCATGGTGGCTTTAGACGGGCCAGCGATCTCCTACCTTCTATTTGCTGATGACTGCATTTTATTAGGCTAGGCCAATGTCAGCACTATGACTACCCTTGCTTCTATCATTCAGAACTACTATCATGCCTCTAGGCAGAAGGTTAATTTATAAAAGTCAATGATGTGCTTCAGTCCGAAGACTTCAAGTACTATAAGGGTAGCCATCTTCATACTTTTGGCATCCTCAATCAGGCTAATCGACTATCGTATCTTGGGATTCCTATCACAAGAAGATGGTCGCGATGCTGTGATTACAGTGATATCGAGCACCGAATCCATGAACGCATTGATGGGTGACAGGTTACTGGATTATCCATGATGGCAAGGATCACCCTCCTGCGTTCGGTTCTCACATCATTCCTCTTTATCTTCTTTCCAATGCTGTTATCCCGATTACTTATCTAAGAAGGATAGAGAGATGTTTTTGGGACTTCCTCTAGGCCTCAATGCAGGATGGTCATGGTATTCACTTAAGGCATGGGACTCTGTATGCATGACAATTTCTGATGGTGGCCTTGGCATTCAATTTCTGTTTATGCAGAGAGAGGCTCTACTTGCTAGACACTCCTCTCGATTCATTCTTGATCTGCACTACTTTTGAAGCTTATTCATGCATGCTAGATATGGTGAGTGAACCCCTGCTACGAATTTTTAGTCTTTCCATGGTTATTCTTTTTTCTAGAAGAATGTCTGCAGACATGCACCTGATGTCTTGGAGAACATTATGTGGATGATTGGTGATGGTACATCAGTAGATGTTGTCCAGGATATACATATTGCAGAGCTTCACTCTCACACTGGCTTACTTTTATCATTACTGACGTTTCAAGCGACATGAGAGTAACCGATATGATTTCTCAGGATCTCTTCTCCTGGCATGAACCCATGGTGTCCCGATTATTTGGTATCGAGCTAGCCCACCAAATCCTCTCTATTCCGCTAATCGTGGGCCATATTGAGGATACCAGATTATGAAAGAGATCTTGTCTCTCCATTGCTCCAACCAGGAATCTCATGCAGCTCTATAGGCCACATGCTCAGCGTACGATGGATGCAGCGTAGGTATGGAAGCTTCCCATCCACCCAAGGCTTCAGCTCTTTATATGGAAGCTACTGTGCGATTATCTTCCTACTTGTTCCTTTCTCTCGAGCAAAGGAATATTCATCCATGCAACTTGCCCTTTATGTGGCCAGGGTAATAAGACTATTGATAATACTATATTTATCTGCCCCAGAGCTAGACAAATCTGGCATATGGTTGGATATCAATTTAGGGAGAGGGGCATGGTCTCCTAGAGGACCTCTTTTCTGAGAAAAATCTGGAGGGATAACCAGCAGCAGGGAGCCAGTTGGATTGTCATAGCATACCAGATCTGGTTATTAAGGAATCAGTTTATATTCATTGAAGATATCGTCTCCCCCTAGAGGATTATTCGGAAGGCCTTATCTTTCTTTGCTGATTACACACTCTATGGCTTTGCTAGTGATTCTGATAGCTCTGGTCACTAGGGTTTCCCCGCTACTTCGGTAGCGAACTAGCTAATAATTTTATCTCTTCAAAACCCCCCAGAGTTTGTTAAAATCAATTTTGATGGGAGTGTACGGGGCAAATTAGCCGGTGCTGCATTTATCATTCGAGGGGAGGATGAAACTATGCTGGTTGTTGGAGGATTTGGCCTTTTAGACTCCTTGATTCCTCTGGCAGACTTTATGCAGCATGGGCTGACATTTTCTACGCTGCAGGGATCCTTCATGCTCAGTGTCTCTTTATAGAGGGGGACTCTCTCACTGTCATACGATGGCTTCAGAGGGACTATTATAATCCAGCTCCTATCAATCCTCTGCTCACTGATGTCTGGTCTATCCTGCAGAATATGCATAGATTCTGGATCCATCATATCTATCAAGAAGCTAACTCGATGGCAGATTGAGTGGCGGCCTCGGTGGCCCCTCTATCAGGGTTTTGGTTTTGAAAACAGGATGGCCCCTATCCTACTGTACTTAAGCAAATTCTATTTTCTGATCTATCAGGGCTGACTCACACTAGAAAGTGTGATCATCCGCCTATACAAAAAAAAAGTAAAATATTTGATAGAAGAAGTAGAAAATATGTTTTTTTATAGTAAGAGATATTATAAACTAGTTTTAACTATTTAACTATTTATATTATCAAAAAATATAATTATTAAAAAATATTTTAATTTAAAATTTATTATAACTAATGTTGGTTGAACTAATCTTGAATGTCGATTGCGATGAGTAGAAGACCATCGTTTTAGCCAAATAGTTGCATGTATTTTGGACATTCAAGATAAGATATGATCCAACCAAATAGATAGACAAGAGCACCCCTAATAAGAAAAAAAAGGAGTTTTTATTAAAGAAAATGCCTTTCAATTGGGTCGACATAATTTCCTTCTACATAAGACAGAGTACTCTTTTAAAGCAATTGCCTTATTTATGGGATCTAGCTTATCATAGTCGTCTATCAACAAGTAGCCAACTCCTAAAAGGCTCTCTCAAGCACTTACAAAAACAACCTTAAACCTCAAAGTGAACAATTTCAAACCTTAGCTCTCAAACTTAGAGTACTCATTTAGAGAGCTCTATGTTTTTTACCGTATTTTTTAGGCTAACTTGAGCATTGGAGAGTTTCACCTAGTAATACTCTTTGAAACCCTTATACTCTCGTTTCTTTGTTTCTCTGCAGATGGGCATTGGTCAACTGAAGGAAGTGTTCTATTGATTCGAATTATGAGCTTATTATTTGGTCAACATGTGGAGATTAACTTTAGATATATTAATAAATTGGCATCATTTATGGGAAATCGAGCAAAGCCTTCAACATTACCATCTAAGAAAAGAGATCAAGGGATAACTAACATTCAAACAAGCATGAGTCATGCTCAAGTCAATTCCTAAAATTCTTCAGAAAATCCAACCACCCCAACTCCAACACTTAAACCACCAACAAATGCAGCACCATTAACTACATAGGAACAGTTTGATGCTCTATCTTGACATATTAAGGTACTGACCAACTCAGTGCAAAACCCAATCCATTGAAGGTCTAATTTTAGAGACCAACTTGAGGAGAACTTACTAGGCCAGTTGGGGCGATCAACAATGAATTGAGTATGGTGATGGCCCGCCTAATTCAAATAACTCAAAAATGAGAGATAGATGCCAAGGTGACCATCTTGAGGAGAAGCCTGTAGAGTAATTGACGAATTTAGATAAGTGTACCAATCAAAAGACTCATGCAACTAACCAACACTATATAAATTGGTATTTTGAAGAAATGAATCAAAAAATTGGAGCGCTTATGGAGTATATTCGAAGTTAGGAGGTAAACTCCTTAATCAATTTTGACCCTCCTAATGAACCTCCTTTCACCAAGAAAGTGATGGTCAAGCTATTACCCCCAAATTCAAAATGCAGTAGTTGAAGCTATATGTTAGACATTGGATCCTATTGATAATCTAGAAAGCTTTAAAGCTCTTGTGGTGTTACATGGCATGTCTAGCACTATTATATACCGAACTTTCCTAGCGACACTGAAAAGGTAACTTGAACATGATATTCAAATCTTAAATCAATCTCCATCAGTTTTTTCAAGTAATTGAGCCAATCAATTCATTGGCTATTTTACTAATAGCAGAAAGCATAGAAAGACCTTAGCAAACTTGATAATCAAGTAAAAAAGAATAAGCCACTAAGAGACAATATTTAGCAGTTAACTTCGAGGCATTGGAGGCCTGAGATTTGAATGCTTTGTTGGCTATCATGACTTTGATGGATGGCTTGAGAAATTCTAGATTTAGCTTCTCTGCAATTAAGCACCCCCCAATGGATTACAACAAATTATTAAACCAGGCATAGAAGTATATTAACACTGACGAAGCCCTTATGGCTTGAAAGGAGGATGATGGGTGAACTTGGAGAAAGAATAATAAAAAAAAAGGATAAGATGATCAAAAGTCTAAGGAATCTTAAAAGAAACCATAATGCTAACCCAGAAATCCTCAAATATTTTAAAAATACACTCCTTTTAACATTCCTTAAACCGAAATCTTAATGCAAATTAGTTACGGAGACTTTACTCGATGGCTCAGTAAGATAAAAACCAAATTTGGCCAAAAAGGACCGAAGCAAGCATTATTGATTTTTTAGAGACCATATTTACGACATCGAGAATTGCCAGCACTTGAAGGATGAAATTGAGGACTTCAACTGGAGAGAAAATCTTGATCGTCTAAGGTTGGTAGCCTCTAGCACAGAGCTTCTAAGAGGCATCCCGATCTAAAGAAAGACTTAAGAACCAGTAATAAATCACATAATTATTTATTTAATTTAAATACTTTAAAGAGTTAATAGTGATAAGATTCTTTAAAAATATATAATTTAATAATTAAATCAAAAATTCTCATAAATTAAGTATTTTATAATAATTACATTATTATTATCACTATTACTATAATTATAATAACTATTATAATTATTGCACTTCTATTTATAACACTTACAATCTTTATAATCTTATATTTAAGTATTTTTTTAAATTAAATACTTTTAAATAAAGTACATAGTTTTAAAGAATGAATGTGGCAGCTGAGATTTGAGACAAAGAAGGAAGAATTGGTGAACACATAAGGAATATGAGGGAATCAAAATAAAGATTACATGCAGGTCATACCAAGATACAATCGCAATCAAATCAAAAGAAGATCAAGTCTAAAAAGGTAGCAGCATAATCTATTTAAAGGCCCTTAGAGCTACAGATCAAATCATCTTAGAAAGGAAAGACGATATAGAGTAAAGGACACTACTTGAGTTGCGGGTTAACTTATAAGAGTAAGGTATTTTAGAGGAAGAGTATTGTTCCTATGCTATCTTCAAGCCGATTTCACTTTCAAGATCAAAGATCTAAAGAAGAAGAAGTATAGAAGCATAGTTCATTCCAAAGAGTACGAAGGAAGAAGGAAGGTTCATCAACCATTTTTTCGATGAGGTTGCGTTGATCCATCTCTTGTCTTTGTTATATTTTTAATTATTTTTAATTTATTCTATTATATTTTATAGTAGAATTCTAGTTTTAATTAATATAAAGTTTATTTTCTTACATCCTTAAATTCGTGTCCTTCATTTTTATTGCAAGTAGATGCTATGATCTAAATAATATATCCTAATATCATGTATTTTCTTTTGTTTTGCACTTATAATTTCTATTTATCTGATCTCTTAATTTTCTTAAATCAAGGATTTTAAAATATTCAACATATTGTCTTCCCTGTGGATTCAATCTGACTTACCTTTTTATAAATTTTTAATTTTTTTAAAGAATAGTCGCGATGTTTTAACGATAACATCGCAAGCCTATCAAGTTTTTGGCATCGTTGCCGAAGAAGGCACGAATGCAACATTTTTATCTCTTTGATTTTTTTTTTAAAATTTAATTTACTATTTTTTCTTTTTTTAATAAAAAAAAAGAAAAAGAAGAAGAAAAGTTATTTGCATTGTGGTGCAATCAACCTTAACCTCAATTTAATTTCTTTTTTCATTAGTTACTTTTAATTATTTTTTTTCCTTTTCATATTAACCAAAAAAAATCTCTCTCTTTTAGTTTCTTTTGCAAATTTCTTTTTTAGTTTCTTTCTTTTCAACCAAAATTAAAATCTACTCTTTATTCTCTTTGCTTAAATTAGCATAATATAAAAAGAAAAAAATTTGTTGCTCTTAATTAGTTTCCTCCTTTTAAACTAATCCAAAAAAAAAAAGATTGACCTTTCACATAACTGCCTTAATATTATATTAGATTTTTTCTTTAATTTAGGACATCTACTTGCTTTCTTTGCTTTAACCTAATTTTAGTCTTTATTTGCTTTACTTGCTTTAATTTGCTTTCTAGTTTATAGTCTAATTTTATTTTTTTTACTTTCTAACTTGTGTAAATTGATTTAGAAAACTTACTTTTTTTTTTGCAACACAAAAAGATTCTACACTGACATCTCATAAGCTAACTAGGAAATTAGAGATTTAATAATAAAAATTTAAAAAGAAAAACCCTATAATTAAAAAGAAAAGAAAAACTGCATAACACTTAACTAAAATAGAGTAACTAAATAAAATTTAAAAGATTACTACTTGTTTCGGACATCTCTTTATTTTTGCATTGCATATTTCCGTAATACATCTTAAGGGCAATAACCCATTAACAAGATAAGGTGAAGATTTGATCGTCCTTCCTCATCCCACAAACCACCATCCAGCATTCAGCATACCTAAGCATGCTAATTAAAATTAATTAGACGTCAGCCCTTAAGGAACTCGAGTTCAATAGAATAAAGCATTCGAAAGAGTTGGATCGGGTCAAAATTGACTAGTTGGTGTCTAAGAAAAGGGGTTCATAAAAAAAAACCCAAATGAAGGTGGTTACTTAATTGATTCCATTCGCTTACCTGGCCAAGCTACTTGGTATCTAAGGAAAGCAATGGGGCCTCCCATCGACCTTACCCTTACTTGGCCAGCTGATTAGAAAGTTCTTGACTTTAAGGGCTCCAAAGCTGCCTTAGAAGTTAGGAGCTGTCTATAATTAGGGCAACCTAGGATAGGAATCTATTTGATAAATGTTTGAAATTCATAAACAAAAACAAAATAATAAAAAAAGTAAAAAACTTTAAAAAAATTTGAGTGACATATTAGGGTTACACCAGTACATGAACGGTAGGAGATCTTTATTTAGTGACCTGATCAAACCTAATCTTGAAATTGAATGGATAATGCCAAACCAACCAAAGAAATGCAAATACGGTTCAACCCAAACATGCAAGAAGTGGTCAAGAAGGAAGTAATTAAATGGTTAGATATTGGTATAATCTGTACCATTTTTGATAGCCACTGGATGAGTCCTACTCAAGTTATTCTCAAGAAATCTAGACTCACAGTTGTTTATACCGACCAAGGGGATCTAGTGCCAATAAGACTTTCCACTACGTGGAGAACACTTAATGCACTCACCCGCAAAGACCATTTCCCCTTACCCTTCATTGACCAAATTTTGGAGAAACTAGCTGGCTAAAATATTTTTTCTTTTAGATACTCTGGATATAATTAAGTAGCAATCTATCCAAAACATCAGGAAAAGATCACTTTTACCTATCCCTATGGAACCTTTGCTTTTCGTAGAATGCCCTTTGAATTTTGTAATGCACCTGCAACCTTTCAAAGGTGCATGATGTCGATTTTCTCAGATATGGTGGAAGATTTCCTTGAAATTTGTATAGATGATTTTTCAATCATTGGAGAATCTTTTGACAATTGCCTTTACAATTTAAAGAAGATATTAAAATGATGCATTGAGGCCAATCTACTTTTAAACTAGGAGAAAAGGCATTTCATGGTTCAAAAAGGGATTGTCTTAGGGCATATTGTATCAAAAAGAGGAATTGAGGTTGATAGGGCTAAGGTCGAAGTGATTTATAAACTTCCTCCACCCCATTCTATCAAACAAATTTGATCTTTTTTGGTCATGTAGGATTCCACCGTTGCTTGGACATACCGGGGCCGGTTGGAAAGGTGCCGGGCCGCCTGGCTTGGACATGCCGGGGTCGGCTGGGAAGGTATCGGGGCCGCTTGGCTGGGACATGCCGGGGCCGGCTGGGAAGGTGCCGGGGCCGTCTGGCTTGGACACGCCGGGGCCGGCTTGAAGGTGCCGGGGCGTCTAGCTGGGACATGCTGGGACCGGCTGAAAGGTGCCGGGGCAGCCTGGCTTGGACATACCGGGGTCGGTTGGAAGGTGCCGGGACCGCCTGGCTGGGACATGCCGGGGCCGGCTTGGAAGGTGCCGGGGCCGCCTGCCATGGAGCTGTCGACCTTAGAGGCGTCGGCCTTGGAGCTGTCGGCCTTGGAGCTGTCGGCCTTGTAGGCTGTCGGGTATGCGTGGCTTTATGAGGCCATTAAATTATTTGAAAATTTCTGTTTTTACTGCCCATGGGCCTGTTAACTGGTTGTATCAGATGCCCCCTACACTTTTTGAGCTTGTAGGTCCTGCGCTAACCAAGCTGAAGGAGTTTAAAAAATGTTTAAGAAACATAGAGCTGATGGGGCTGCACTAAAGCCGCTGAGGCCTAACATGACTGTGGCCACCCAGGACCAGCTCGAGGGCCGGCTAAGGGCCTAACACATTTGTGGCCGCCTAGGACCAGTCCGAGGGCCGGCTAGGGGCCTAACACACTTGTGGCCGCCTAGACCAGTCCGAGGGCCGGCTCGGGCCTATCATACTTGTGGCCGCCTAGGCCAGCTCGAGGGCCGGCTAGGGGCCTAACATACTTGTGGCCGCCTAGGCCAGCCCGAGGGCTGGCTAGGGGCCTAACATTTATGTGGCCGCCTAGGACCAGCTCGAGGGCCGGCTAGGGGCCTATCATATTGTGGCCGCCAAGGCCAGCCCGGGCCTAACATACTTGTGGCCGCCTAGGCCAGTCTGAGGGCTGGCTAGGGGCCTAACATATATGTGGCCGCCTAGGACCAGCTCGAGGGCCGGCTAAGAGCCTAACATACTTGTGGCCGCCTAGGCCCGCCCGAGGGCCGGCTAGGGGCCTAACATACTTGTGGCCGCCTAGGACCAGCTCGAGGGCCGGCTAGGGGCCTAACATATATGTGACCGCCTAGGCCCAGCTCGAGGGCCGGCTAGGGGCCTATCATACTTGTGGCCGCCTAGGCCAGCCCGAGGGCCGGCTAGGGGCTTAACATATATGTGGCCGCCTAGGACCAGCTCGAGGGCCGGCTAGGGGCCTATCATACTTGTGGCCGCCTAGGCCAGCCCGAGGGCCGGCTAGGGGCCTAACATTCTTGTGGCCGCCTCGGCCAGCCCGAGGGCCGGCTAGGGGCCTAACATATATGTGGCCGCCTAGGACCAGCTCGAGGGCCGGCTAGGGGCCTATCATACTTGTGGCCGCCTAGGCCAGCCCGAGGGCCGGCTAGGGGCCTAACATATATGTGGCCGCCTAGGACCAGCCCGAGGGCCGGCTAGGGGCCTAACATATATGTGGCCGCCTAGGACCAGCTCGAGGGCCGGCTAGGGGCCTATCATACTTGTGGCTGCCTAGGCCAGCGCGAGGGCTGGCTATGGGCCTAACATATATGTGGCCGCCTAGGACCAGCTCGAGGGCCGGCTAGGGGCCTATCATACTTGTGGCCACCTAGGCCAGCCCGAGGGCCGGCTAGGGGTCTAACATATATGTGGCCGAACATATATGTGGCCGCCTAGGACCAGCTCGAGGGCCAGCTAGGGGCCTAATATATATGTGGCCGCCTAGGCCCAGCTCGAGGGCCGGTTAGGGGCCTATCATACTTGTGGCCACCTAGGCCAGCCCGAGGGCCGGCTAGGGGCCTAACATATATGTGGCCGCCTAGGACCAGCTCGAGGGCCGGCTAGGGACCTATCATACTTGTGGCCGCCTAGGCCAGCCCGAGGGCCGGCTAGGGGCCTAACATACTTATGGCCGTCTAGGCCAGCCCGAGGGCCGGCTAGGGGCCTAATATATATGTGGCCGCCTAGGACCAGCTCGAGGGCCGGCTAGGGGCCTATCATACTTGTGGCCGCCTAGGCCAGCCCGAGGGCCGGCTAGGGGCCTAACATACTTGTGGCCGCCTAGGCCAGCCCGAGGGCCGGCTAGGGGCCTAACATATATGTGGCCGCCTAGGACCAGCTCGAGGGCCGGCTAGGGGCCTATCATACTTGTGGCCGCCTAGGTCAGCCCGAGGCCTGGCTAGGGGCCTAACATATATGTGGCCGCCTAGGACCAGCTCGAGGGCCGGCTAGGGGCCTATCATACTTGTGGCCGCCTAGGCCAGCCCGAGGGCCGGCTAGGGGCCTAACATACTTGTGGCCGCCTAGGCCAGCCCGAGGGCCGGCTAGGGGCCTAACATATATGTGGCCGCCTAGGACCAGCTCGAGGGCCGGCTAGGGGCCTATCATATATGTGGTCGCCTAGGATCAGCTCGAGGGCCGGCTAGGGGCCTATCATATGTGGCCGCCTTAGGGGCCATACTTGTGGCCGCCTAGGCCAGCCCGAGGGCTGGCTAGGGGCCTAACATATATGTGGCCGCCTAGGACCAACTCGAGGGCCGGCTAGGGGCCTATCATGCTTGTGGCCGCCTAGGCCAGCCCGAGGGCCGGCTAGGGGCCTAACATACTTGTGGCCGCCTAGGACCAGCTCGAGGGTTGGCTAGGGGCCTAACATATATGTGGCCGCCTAGGACCAGCTCGAGGGCCGGCTAGGGGCCTAACATATATGTGGCCGCCTAGGCCCAGCTCGAGGGCCGCTAGGGGCCTATCATACTTGTGGCCGCCTAGGCCAGCCCGAGGGCCGACTAGGGGCCAAACATATATGTGGCCGCCTAGGACCAGCTCGAGGGCCGGCTAGGGGCCTTTCATACTTGTGGCCGCTTAGGCCAGCCCAATGGCCGGCTAGGGGCCTAACATACTTGTGGCCGCCTAGGCCAGCCCGAGGGCCGGCTAGGGGCCTAACATATATGTGGCCGCCTAGGACCAGCTCGAGGGCCGGCTAGGGGCCTATCATACTTGTGGCCGCCTAGGCCAACCGAGGGCCGGCTAGGGGCCTAACATATATGTGGCCGCCTAGGACCAGCTCGAGGGCTGGCTAGGGGCCTATCATACTTGTGGCCGCCTAGGCCAGCCCGAGGGCTGGCTAGGGGCCTAATATATGTGGCCGCCTAGGACCTGCTCGAGGGCCGGCTAGGGGCCTAACATACTTGTGGCCGCCAAGGCCAGCCCGAGGGCCGTCTAGGGGCCTAACATATTTGTGGCCGCCTAGGACCAGCTCGAGGGCCGGCTAGGGTCCTATCATACTTGTGGCCTCCTGGGCCAGCCCGAGGGCCGGCTAGGGGCCTAACATATATGTGGCCGCCTAGGACCAGCTCGAGGGCCGGCTAGAGGCCTATCATACTTGCCTTGTGGGTTTCACGTGCCGATCCGGGAGTTTGACTCGGGGCCACCTAGAGCACCAGACTTGAACCTCCAGAGGTTCCTTGCATCGGTCTGGGGTACCTGTGTCTTTTGGGCTGCCGATGTCCTTTTGAAGCCCCGAAGGGCGACCCGAGAGTCGCTGTGGAAGGACCATGCTCGGGAGCCTTTAACCCCGAGGGTGACCTGAGGGCACTTTGACCTGGCTCAGGGTCCTTTTTGAGACCCCGAAGGGTGACCCGAGAGTCGCTGTGGAAGGACCATGCTCGGGAGCCTTTAACCCCGGAGGGTGACCTGAGGGCACTTTGATCTGGCTCAGGGTCCTTTTTGAGACCCCGAAGGGTAGCCTTTATTGATGGGGCAAAAATAAAATTGCCTCGGGGGTTTTGCGACCGGCCCGGGCGTTGACTTGGGGCCGCCGAGATCATGGGGCTTGAACCACCGGAGGCTTCCCGCACCGATCTGGGGTGCCTACGATCTCGGGATCACTAAAGTCATTTTGAAAATATCTCGGGGGTCGCTCAGCCGGTCTAGGAGTTTGACTCGGGGCCGCCGAGACCATAGGACTTGAACCGCCTCGGAGGTTTCTCGCACCGGTCCGGGGGTGTCCTTACGATCGCGTGGCTACCGGAAAACTACCTTGGCGGTCGCTTGGCCGGCCTGAGTGATTTTTGGGAAATTGAATAAAAACTTCATTTTTCTCTTTTGTTTTTATTGGTGTAGTATACTTAGATTTCATACCTTTTTGTCTTCGTGTCCTGTTTGATGCCATCATCGATTAAAGGCTTGAGAGCCTTTGGGCTTGAGAGCTCTTTCTTTGAAGAGATTGGTCGTCCTTAGTGCTGAAGTCTGAGGGCAGCTAGATGAAATCCGTAGGAGGTCCTTGGCTCAGTTGGCTCTTGGGTGTTGTCGAGAGAAAAAGAGAAGGGGAGAGAGGGGGAAGGCGATGTCAATAGTCAAAGCCTTTTGTCCTCATCTTCCACCTTGCATTAATTGCACTAACACCTCTCGGCTCACTATCACCAGAAATTAAAATGCTCATAAATGTTGAGGTGATGGACTATGTCTCAAGTTCATCCCTTTTTGAAATTACTTTACTACCCATGTTGCAGTCCACCTCTGGCTGATTGTTGAGCCTTTGACTGAGCTTTTCCAGCCGCCGGTGTTGTTCATCCAGACGCCTCCTCATCTCCTGATTAAGGTCCTTCCAAGATGACTCAGAAAATGAGCGGAGGGCAGGAGACCGCAGCTTCTTGAAAGTTTCGCAGTGGCAGCGTTTAGGTGAAGCCTGATAGCGATAAGCTCCTCTATTATGAGATTCCTCGCGGGTGAATCACTGGCTAACTGGTGCAGCTATCATGGGCGATCTGAGTGGCTAACGAGTGTTGCTTCTGCAGCTCATGAACTATTGCATTCAAGGCTTGAAGTCATTGATTGGGGATAATCAGCTAGTTGATTAGAGCAGCTGAGGCTGGTGGTAAAGGAGGGGCAGAGAGAGTGGTCCTTTGCTACCTAGTGCGATGTAGATGCCCCCCAGCATGATTGGTGAGGACCTTTGGCATGCGCATCACCACCATGGCTATTTTAGAGGGGACAAAGACTTATAGCTCAAGGAGACAGAGCTTTCTTTCCTTCAGTGTGTCGCCTTCCTTCCTGGCGCGCCAATCTGTTGACGCTCAACCACCTCTCCTGGACGTCGGGAATGAAGTGCTTCTCGAATCCTTGCTTCGCCGGGTTGCCTGCAAAAAAGTCCCAGGACCGGAGGGGGTCTCCGGCGGGACCCTCCGACGCCCAAGTCAGCAATCGAGGTCACAACTGTGAGCTTGAGGAAGCTCAAAAGAGAAAGAGCCAGAGGCTCAGTATGTGCGTGTCGAGTGTTTTTTGAGTTACCCCTTCTTACCTAATTTATTTACCTTTATACTCTGTAAACTTGCTTGAGAAGTTTGGGTTCTTGTCCTCTAATGGGAAGGAGTCACGTGGGCCTCATGATGGACCATGACTTTTGGGAGCTCATTTAGTCTGAGTGGCTGAAATGTCATGATGACTAGGGACTTTTTTGGGGGGTGAAATGTCAGGGCTGACATCTGTGAGGCCCAAAATGCTGCCACTTGTCAAGACTTTTATGGTGATGGCAGCAGTGGCAGAGCTTGCTTCCTTCTTTGATATGTCAGGGCTGCAGGTCAAGTCCCATCAAGGTGGGTGGCTGCAGCTGTTTGGTGGGTCCTGTTCCAACGGAGAGAGGAAAGCAGAGGCCACTCAGGCCGCCCTCCCCGGCCAGGAAGTGCCGGGGCGGGGGCGGCCAGGAGAGCGCCGTGGCCACCTGGCTTGGACAGGCGGGGCCGGCTGGAAGGTGCCGGGACCGCCTGGCTAGGACATGCCGGGGCTAGCTGGAAGGTGCCGGGGCTGCCTGGCTTGGACATGCCGGGGCCGGCTTGGAAGGTGCCGGGGCCGCCTGCTGGGACATGCTGGGGCCGGCTTGGAAGGTGCCGGGACCGCTTGGCTTGGACATACTTGGGCCGGCTGGAAGGTGCCGGGACCGCCTGACTGGGACATGCCGGGGCAGGCTTGGAAGGTGCCGGGGCCGCCTGGCTTGGACATACCAGGGCCGGCTTGGAAGGTGCCGGGGCCGCCTGCTGGGACATGCTGGGGCCGGCTTGGAAGGTGCCGGGGCCGCCTGGCTTGGACATACCGGGGCCGGCTGGAAAGGTGCCGGGGCCGCTTGGCATGGACACGCCGGGGCTGGCTAGGAAGGTGTCGGGGCCGCCTGGCTGGGACATGCCGGGGCCGACTGGGAAGGTGCCGGGGCCGCCTGGCTTGGACACGCCGGGGCCGGCTTGAAGGTGCCGGGGCCACCTGACTGGGACATGCCGGGGCCAGCTGGAAGTGCCGGGGCTGCCTGGCTTGGACACGCCGGGGCCGACTTGGAAGGTGTCGGGGCCGCCTAGCTTGGACATACCGGGGCCGGCTTGGAAGGTGTCGGGGTTGCCTGGCTTGGATATACCGGGGCCGGCTGGAATGGTGCCGGGGCCGCCTGGCTTGGACACGCCGGGGCCGGCTGGGAAGGTGTCGGGGCCGCCTGGCTTGGACATACCGGGGCCGGCTAGAAGGTGCGGGACAGCCAGGCTGGGACATGCCGGGGCCGGCTTGGAAGGTGCCGGGGCCGCCTGGCTTGGACATGCCGGGGCCGGCTTGGAAGGTGCCGGGGCCGCCTGGCTTGGACATACCGGGGCCGGCTGGAAAGGTGCCGGGGCCGCCTGGCTTGGACACGCCGGGGCCGGCTGGGAAGGTGCCGGGGCCGCCTGGCTGGGACATGCCGGGGCCGGCTGGGAAGGTGCCGGGGCCGCCTGGCTTGGACACGCAGGGGCCGGCTTGGAAGGTGTCGGGGCCGCCTGGCTTGGACATACCGGGGCCGGCTGGAAGGTGTCGGGACCGCATGGCTGGGACATGCCGGGGCCGACTGGCTTGGACATACCGGGGCCGGCTTGGAAGGTGCTGGGGCCGCCTGCTGGGACATGTCGGGGCCAGCTTGGAAGGTGCTGGGGCCGCCTATCTTGGACATATCGGGGCCGGCTGGAAAGGTGCCTGGGCCGCCTGGCTTGGACACCCCGGGGCTGCCTGGCTGGGACATGCCGGGACCGGCTGGGAAGGTGCCGGGGCCACCTGGCTTGGACACACCGGGGCCGGCTTGGAAGGTGCCGGGGCCGCCTGGCTTGGACATACCGGGGCCGGCTTGGAAGGTGCCGGGGCCGCCTGGCTTGGACACGCCGGGGCCGGCTAGGAAGGTGCCGGAGCCGCCTGGCTGGGACATGCCGGGGCCGGCTGGGAAGGTGCCGGGGCTGCCTGGCTTGGACACACCAGGGCCGGCTTGGAAGGTGTCGGGGCCGCCTGGCTTGGACATACCGGGGCCGGCTGGAAGGTGCCGGGACCGCCTGGCTGGGACATGTCGGGGTCGGCTTGGAAGGTGCCGGGGCCGCCTGGCTTGGACATACCGGGGCCGGCTTGGAAGGTGTCGGGGCCGCCTGGCTTGGACATACCGGGGCCGGCTAGAAAGGTGCCGGGGCCGCCTGGCTTGGACACGTCGGGGCCGGCTGGGAAGGTGCCGGGGCCGCCTGGCTTGGACACGCCGGGGCCGGCTGGGAAGGTGCCGGGGCCGCCTGGCTTGGACATACCGGGGCCGGCTGGAAGGTGCCGGGACAGCCAGGCTGGGACATGCCGGGGCCGGCTTGGAAGGTGCCGGGGCCGCCTGGCTTGGACATGCCGGGGCCGGCTTGGAAGGTGCCGGGGCCGCCTGGCTTGGACATACCGGGGCCGGCTGGAAAGGTGCCGGGGCCGCCTGGCTTGGACACGCCGGGGCCGGCTGGGAAGGTGCCGGGGCCGCCTGGCTTGGACACGCCGGGGCCGGCTGGGAAGGTGCCGGGGCCGCCTGGCTGGGACATGCCGGGGCCGGCTTGGAAGGTGCCGGGGCCGCCTGGCTTGGACATGCCGGGGCCGGCTTGGAAGGTGCCGGGGCCGCCTGGCTTGGACATACCGGGGCCGGCTGGAAAGGTGCCGGGGCCGCCTGGCTTGGACACGCCGGGGCCGGCTGGGAAGGTGCCGGGGCCGCCTGGCTTGGACACGCCGGGGCCGGCTGGGAAGGTGCCGGGGCCGCCTGGCTGGGACATGCCGGGGCCGGCTGGGAAGGTGCCGGGGCCGCCTGGCTTGGACACGCAGGGGCCGGCTTGGAAGGTGTCGGGGCCGCCTGGCTTGGACATACCGGGGCCGGCTGGAAGGTGTCGGGACCGCATGGCTGGGACATGCCGGGGCCGACTGGCTTGGACATACCGGGGCCGGCTTGGAAGGTGCTGGGGCCGCCTGCTGGGACATGCCGGGGCCAGCTTGGAAGGTGCTGGGGCCGCCTATCTTGGACATATCGGGGCCGGCTGGAAAGGTGCCTGGGCCGCCTGGCTTGGACACCCCGGGGCTGCCTGGCTGGGACATGCCGGGACCGGCTGGGAAGGTGCCGGGGCCACCTGGCTTGGACACGCCGGGGCCGGCTTGGAAGGTGCCGGGGCCGCCTGGCTTGGACATACCGGGGCCGGCTTGGAAGGTGCCGGGGCCGCCTGGCTTGGACACGCCGGGGCCGGCTAGGAAGGTGCCGGAGCCGCCTGGCTGGGACATGCCGGGGCCGGCTGGGAAGGTGCCGGGGCTGCCTGGCTTGGACACACCAGGCCGGCTTGGAAGGTGTCGGGGCCGCCTGGCTTGGACATACCGGGGCCGGCTGGAAGGTGCCGGGACCGCCTGGCTGGGACATGTCGGGGTCGGCTTGGAAGGTGCCGGGGCCGCCTGGCTTGGACATACCGGGGCCGGCTTGGAAGGTGTCGGGGCCGCCTGGCTTGGACATACCGGGGCCGGCTGGAAAGGTGCCGGGGCCGCCTGGCTTGGACACGTCGGGGCCGGCTGGAAGGTGCCGGGGCCGCCTGGCTGGGACATGCCGTGGCCGGTTGGGAAGGTGCCGGGGCTGGCTTGAAGGTGCCAGGGCCGCCTGGCTGTGACATGCCGGGGCCGGCTGGAAGGTGCCGAGGCCGCCTGGCTTGGACATGCCGGGGTAGGCTGGGAAGGTGCCGGGGCCGCCTGGCTTGGACTCGCCGGGGCCGGCTTGGAAGGTGTCGGGGCCGCCTGGCTTGGACATACCGGGGCTGGCTTGGAAGGTGCCGGGGTCGCCTGGCTTGGACATACCGGGGCCGACTGGAAAGGTGCTGGGGCCGCCTGGCTTGGACACGCCGGGGCCGCCTGGCTGGGACATGCCGGGGCTGGCTGGAAGGTGTCGGGGCCGCCTGGCTTGGACATACCGGGGTCGGCTGGAAGGTGTCGGGACCGTCTGGCTGGGACATGCCGAGGCCGGCTTGGAAGGTGCTGGGGCTGCCTGCCATGGAGCTGTCGACCTTGGAGGCATGGCCTTAGAGCTGTCGGCCTTGGAGCTGTCGGGTATGCGTGGCTTTATGAGGCCATTAAATTGTTTGAAAATTTCTATTTTTACTGCCCATGGGCCTATTAACTGGTTGTATCAAATTACATGGATGGATTGGGTCTGGCTTAGTTAATCCCTCATGAGTAGATATGAAAAATTAAAGAAATGGCAAATTCGAATCTTTCAAGCTACACATGAGCCACAAATCTAAAGGATTCAAATCGTATTAATATATTTAGTTTTTAAGTTTTATTTGAATTAACTATTAGGATATCTTTAAGTGTTATTGATTAATAGTTAATCCAAACATATATAAAAGATTAATTCTTTTTCAGATATGCGCAAACGAAATTTTGGCATGCAATGCTCCAAGGGTAGCTGCTGATTTTGTTGATACAATCAATGGAAGGATTTTGGACATTAGAGACCCACGTCCATATCTCATCCTCGTCTAATTTTAGTTTGGCTTCTTCCCCTCCTGGCGGCTGGCACCCAAGCGCAGAATATAGGTCCTACGAACCACGATGATCACGTGACCTAGCGTTGACCAGCCAGTTGGATCTCATCTACGCTGCCCAAGGCATGCATGCATGGCTGATCTGCGGCCATTTCACGGAAGCCAGCTACCAGAACTGCGACGCATTAATGGCCATGCATTCACCCAACCAAAAGGGGTGCTTAATTTACTTGTTGGTATTATATTCTGATTCCCCCCCTTGCCCGTTCTCGCAAATCACGGCAACCCACGAAAGCCGTCTGATGCACGTAGTCATATGCATGGGAGCCATTGGATGAACCAGCGGGTCTGCAGGCTTGAAAGCCTGCGAGGCGAACCGCCGGAGGACGGAGATGGTGCTGGCTGACAAACGTAGAGTGAAGACAAACTTGCTCACTGGGTCGCTGGGCAAGAGAGAGAGAGAGAAAAGGGATCGTTGGTCGCTGTTGGCTACGTTACTGTGATCTGTGAAAGAGTTGGCAGTCCGAAACTATTGGCAGGGCAGACGGTGAACGGCATGTGTAACATGCGAGCCTCGGCCTCGGCCTCGCCCCTCTCCCAAAGAATTAATATCCGGTGCTCACAGCGGACGGGAGGGACCACCGGTCGTCCGTCAGATCGAGAGGACAACAGCGGTCGGTGGCCCTGGTTGTTACCACTGCTGGAGCGGTCACCATCATCGAAGGCGGATGGTTTGGATCGGTGCGCGCTTTTTGGTACCATGCGCAGGCAGAGGGATGCTATGAAGCAGCCATGCATCTGCCCAAGGTTTTATAATCACGGAGGAGCAATGCATCCGGGCACGTACTAATTACATGCACGTAAACGGTTCTCTTACCGGTATGATTTCCAAGATTTGACGATGGAATTACTAAATTCACATTATTGGCTCCTTTAGCAGTAATGGAATAACGTTAGCAAATGGTGCTATATATATATATATATATTATATATATTCGGAATGGAATTTGACACGTGATTACATGTATGGATCGTACTAATAATATGCCATGCTAGCAGGACTAAAAGTGGGCCATTGATTGGATATGACATAATCAACTAACCAGCTTCAACAACTAAAAGTCAGGGGGCGCTCGGCTCATGAGTCTCACGTCGCTAATGCATAAATTTATATATAAATAAATTATTGCATTCGATCATGCTGCAACAAAGTTTACCGAGACTTTTTCCTCTAACAAATATAAAGGCATTTGAAATAATTCTTACTGCTTCTCCACTGCCATGCAAGCGGGACGATATCTTGCCCGTGATCTTTTGGCTTAATTCATGGTACTGGATCATTATTGTACGTTTATACACCCTATTTTTAATATTTAAAAATAATTCTATTAATAATAAAAATTTAAATAGTTATAATTTAAATTTATTTGCTGATTAATTTCATTTCGAGCTTTTAGGACCGTATAAATTTGATTTACTAATGAATTAATTATGAACCAATAAATGCATTTGAAGCATTACGGATGGTATAAGAATCAATTTATTTGGATGCACGAAAGTTAATTAACAAATAGAAAGAAAAGATTATCCATCAACTGATGATTGAGTTTATATAGAGCCATCCTAAAAATATCAACGGTAAATAACTTCTGAGTAGCTTATAGTATGTATAAAACAAATACATTGTATTATTAAAAAAATTATAATACTTTAAATTTATTATTAATTAATTTTTTATTCGATCATTTAGAACTAAATGATTTTGAAACTAATGAATGATCTGAGCTATAATAATAGGTACAAGCAAAAGGGCATTAAAAGAGAGAGACGAAGGCGATGGCTATCAAATATCAATCACATGGCTCTCCAACACGAACCGAGTCATTTATGCGATCTCTTACATGGATCGATCACACGTGCCTATTGATTTGCCGTCAAACACCGGGGACTCCATTACCCTCGGTCATCGCGTCTGCCATCTGACACGGCGTTGTGGCCGGTACGGTTGCCGCAGAGAACATCATCAGACGCCCCACGTCTCGCTCTCGGGTCTCGCATTCTCCCTCTGGTTCCAGTCCATGGCACGTCGTATTCTTCGTGGAAAGCGGTGAAACCATGCATAAGACGTTGGATAAAAAGGAGGAAGGAAGCAGTGCAGATAATTAAACGGGACTATTCAGGTCTGAAAGTGGGCGAGTGCTGCTGATTCGAGATCTTCCTTCTCCCACGGAATGAAACATCGGAAGTGGAGACGAAGAAGGAAGAGGGCGATATATGCCCTCTGTCTGCGATCTAGTTGTTGACTGCTAGTGCTAGCGAAATCCTACCTAGGCCCTAGTGGCAATTAACGTCTGTCCCGAGGAGACTTAGTGTTGAAAGAAAGTGATGCATCGTTACTGTTTAGTGCAGTCCTTTGGATAATGCAAACCAGCTGCAATAATAAAAAGATTACGCACCATCAAAGTATGATCTTGTTTCAGGTGATCTACATTAATCAGGCATGCAAGACTTTGGTTCCAGTCGGCGCACTTAATTAGTGTCATCGCAGCCAATTAAAAGATCCGTGAGATTTATTTGTATTTTTTTTTTTAAACAATCTGGTGGCAGAAACCAATGCAATAAATATAAACACAGCTCTCTTTGGAGCTGAAATTGAAAGTAATATGAAGTAATTCAGAGTTCTTTAATTTTCTTCCCATGTTATCTAAGTCTTGGTTATAGATCGAAGAATAAAGCTTGTATTCCAAACTCAAATATCTGCTTCGTTCCAAACTCAATTATATATCTTCTTAAGCATTCAGATCCATAGTCCTCCTCCCATGTGAATATAAGAGATCATCTGTGCTCCCGGACAAGTTCTAAAGAGAAAGCCACTCTCCATTTAAAAAAAAAAAAAAAAACTGATCGATAGTTTTCTCAGTTCCCAAAAATCCATCTTGAGAGTTTAATATAAATAAACCTAGACTTCCTTATGCCTGGATTACATGAGTTAAGTTGAGTTAGCCCTCATAGGTACCAAATTTGAATCCAATGCCTAACATCTTCTACTCACATATGATGGGATCTAAATCTTATATATATATATACAAGTATTAAAACGAGTCATGCGACAATGGATACACCTATACTTTTAAGCTCCAAGGAAGAAACTATTAGGATCAAGATGAAAACATTATCATTAAATTAAAAGAAACATTTGTATCATTGCATCCCATACTCATTTGATTAGAGTAAATCAAATATCTCTCAATCCCTGAAGAGATTCATGCCTAACCTCTATTTAACTTCATAAGTATTCACAATTATTTTCAAGCTTATCAAAGTGACATATCTGACACATCAGCAAATACAAGTATATGGTGTAACTCCAAATTTATCTTTATTTTGCTCTAATGTCACTAAAAACTTAAGCAACTACTCTCCTAGTAATATTCCTTTAAGCTACATCATCTATATCCATAGCAAATATGCTAGAGTAGCAAACATAAGCTCTTCATTTTATAACATTGTTAAAAGTTATATAGGCTATTGAGATCAAAGTTATGATCTTTCTAGACTCACAAAGTGAGAAAAGTGGGGATCCATTCATTCACTTCCTAAAAAGGTCATTAAGCATGTGTAGTATGAAAAGCATCATGCTATAGTGGAGTTGTTCTATAACTCACAGCATATGCTTTTTCTCTTGAACATCATATGTGTCATTGTTTAGTCACATCTCAAGCAATTAACTTGAGTTTTCAATCTACTCACTATCAATAAAGCAAGAAAAAAAAATCTCATATTTGGCTATTTATAGACTTTATAGATGGTGGAGAGGTATCCATATCGACTCTTAAATATAAAGAACCTTATTTTAATCTTCATCGGGATGACATATTAATAAATTGAACTAAACTTATTTCTTGCATCTTAAATTCAATTATGTTTCATCTTCGCTCTTCCTCTTAATGCAAACACGATTGCTCATGTAAGTGAGCCAATCTTAGCACATCAATATACTTATTATACTAAGTATAACTCATATATTATGTCCAAAAGAAATCAGCATCAACATAATTGCTGATAAAAAACATCTATTATATTAATGCAAAATAACAATATATAAGTACACTATGGTCATATGCATAAGATAACATCCTATGCAGTCCTATGGCTTTAACATGTGATATAGTCTCTAGTAATTGGTTTGATAAGTGGATATGCAACCATCTATCTTATAGTGATGTGATTAAAGACCACTTATTTCTTCTATGTCACAATCTCTTATGATATAGTACTTTATTTGGTTGTGTTTGATTCTATTATAATATTTAGTATCTTTGACATAAGCCAGTATAGTTATGCTATCATAATAAATTATCATAGGTTCTAATGCATGTGTGACAATACCAAGATGTGTAAAAACCTTCTTGGCCAAACAACTTCCTGAACTTTTAAGGAACATGCTATGTGATCAGCCTTCATGGCTGACAAGATTATATAGAATTGCTTCTTACTACTCTATAAGACCACATTGTTATTAAGTAAGAAAGCATATCCTAAAGTTGATTTATGCTCATTTAGATCACCTCTCCAACCTTCCAACTACAAATCCTTTCCTTTATAACAAAACATATAACTGAATATCACTTTGAGGTATCTCAATATCCTTTTAATTACTCTCCAATGTATAAATCCCAGATTTGTTTAATAATGATTGACAAGGCCAACAATATATCATATGTCAGACCATGTATACATCATTACATACGTAAGGCTTTTGATTGTGATAGAGTAAGAGAATTCTAGACATCTTTAGTACTTATTTTAGAATCTTGAGACCCATATAAAGACTTAGGCTTATATTTTTCTTGGCAAAAAGATCTATGAGTTTACAATTATGCATTTGATATTACTCAAGCATCTTCTTGATATGTCTCTTAAGACAAACTAATAAGCCTCTTAAATTAATCTCTTAAGATCTTAACACCTAGTATATAATTAACTTTACCCATACTTTCATTTCAAAGTCTCTGAAATTACCCATATCTTTCTCAATTTTGCAAAACTACCTTTGGATCATTTGACATGCACACAATGGTCTTCCTCCAACATCATAAACCTATTTGTTAACATTACTCAATGAAATATAGGTTTCCATTTTTTTGATGCTTGTTTAAGGCCATAAATAGATTGATGGAGCCTACATACCTCATGCTCCAAGCCTATAACTGCAAAATCAATGGGTTGATTTATATAAATCACATTATCTAGCTCTCCATTAAAAAATTAAGAAATGTAACATTCATTTAATAGAGTTATATATCCATATATGCGACAATGATTATAATAAGGGAAATCGATGGAAATCTTTAAACTAAAGAAAATATTTTTTTTATAATTGATTCATTCTTTTTATGTACAGCCCTTAGTCAGGAGATGAGCCTTATATTTTTCAATGGACTTATTAGTCTTGTGCTTAATTTTGAGAACCATTTATTCCTTATTGTTTGAAACTTAGGTGAAAGATTAATTAAGTCCTAAATATTGTTTGATAAGGTCATGCTAACCTTGGGTGCTTAGGTTGATTGCTCGGCACCTGACTCCACTTGAGGCTCAACCCTAACATCTTTATTGCCATTTTTGCCTCTTGGACCTTGGCATGGAGGGTGGCCTTCGTACATGACCTTCATAAGGGGTGCAAAGTTGGCAGACCCATGCTACTCAGCCTCTTCAACATGTTCTTCAAATTTGGCATAGTACTAGGTTGAGGTACTAGGGATGGAAGACCTAACAAGGGTTGGTCAGGTTCCCATCAATGCTTTGGGTCAATGAGCTGCCACTCAATGCCTTCTACATAACCACTATCCTTATCTTTGCTAAGTTTGGCATCCTTTAGAGGCAACGAAAGATCAAAATTAGATATCTTGGATAATGAAGAATAAAATAAAAGAAAAAGATGAAGCACCAAGTTTAGAATTACTCATGGTTGCTTGACTAAGCCTAGCTCAACTAAGGGCCTCGTCAGCAAAGAGAACGTTTAGATGAGGGATTGATTGCTTAAGCTAATTTGTGGCTTCTTATTCCATGGGAATGAGGATCAAGACATGGTTAGGGCAAAGGTTTGGATGTTGGCAAGCTATCTCGAATGGACAGACACCCTCAGCCAACGATACAAAGAAAAACTTATTTTTTCATTTGTAGATGGAAGGACTATCGACTAAATTTTCTTTGCCTTTTTTAAGCTAAATAATATCACCACTCGACCTCAGTGGGATGGAAGAAGGTAGAAAATAGCTTGAGACAAAGGTATCCTGAACTCAAGCATATGCGAAATAAAACCAACCACTATCCTAAAATAGTTAGGGAGTAGCTAGGTTAAAGCAATATTATATGAAGATAAAATTTGACTATTGAAGGAATGGACTGGCAATTTAAACCCCTCCTTCAAGTGTTTTATGTATAAGATGAGTTGGCCTTCGACATATTATATGTGTAGTTTGACCGATCTGGCGATCTAGGATAAAGAGAATAAAAATCCTAGCAATAAAGCCCAAATACAAGCACAAATGTCATTTGGCATGTACTTGAATTATGAGAAACTTAAGTTTCATTTTCACGTACCTGAATTATGCATAGTCCTAGGAGTAATTTTTATTTTTTCTAAGGACAATATTTTGCAAAACTTGGTAAGAGGGATGTTGCACAAGGCCCAAATTCATTAAAACTAATTAGGTTAGGTTTTGGAACAAAAAAATTATTGAAGATCAAGTTTAAAATATAGGATAACCCTTGGAGTGGTTGGCCAAGAGCATGTGCAGTTGACCAACTTTGAGTATGGTCGTCTAGCACAGCAGTGATTGATCGATTGAGGGTTTCAGAAACTAGACTCATAGTTTGATTAACCAGCTTTTATAGAGAAGGCTATAGCAGTCAATCGATCTAAATAGGATGGTTAATCAATTGGTTTTTACAAAGGATGGTATGGCTTCTAAGCGGTCTACCAGTCTTCTTCTTGTGATCGACTGCCTAGGGCTCTAACAACCCAACAATTAAATTTTAGTTGACCATTGGATTGCATAATTAGACCCCAATAGTAAAATTTCTTGGATTCTATAAACTAGGGTGTTTAGCCTGGTTGTTTGGATGAAAAGTTTAATTAAATTCATTGATTTTAGCTTTGTATATATTTGAGAAAATAGTGTTCTAGAGCCTTTAGCTACGAATCCTTTCAACCCAAATTTAATTCTTTATTAGAAAATCTTCATCCTTGCAGAGTAATCTTTGATTTTTGCAATCCTATTGCAGTGTTAGCCAAGAGTATTGAGCTTGGTGAAAGCTTTGCAAAGGTTTCTAATTGTCATTGTATCATCTTATCATTATATAGCAGACCGAGAGTTACATGTTTCAATCATATTTTATTATCAATAATTTTGTATTCATTAATATTTATTTTTTATACCATAAAATTCTTGTAATAACAATAATTCTTCAAATTTTACAATAAATAGATATATAAAAATAACTGTATAAAAATAAGTATTAAAACATTAATGGCGCATAAGAAAATAAAATAGTAATATTTAACTAGTAATTTATAAATTCTTGAATAGATATTTATAATTAATAAATTTAAATAAATATTATAATTTATAATTAGCCTACTTACTTGATTTAGATTTGTAATAAATATGCTATGCAGAATTTAAACTTTTAATAACATTTCAAAAATAATTGTAAAAACTCATTATTTCAAAATAATCGATTATATGAAAGTTTAAAAATTATTTTAATTTAAATAATCATCCATTAATTATAAAATAAATTTTTGGCAATCTTGCAATATTATAAAATCTTAATTTTTGGTCAAGTTATTTATCAAAGTTTAAAATCTTTTTAACAATCATGAACAATGCATAAAATACTCTATCTTATAATTAGGTTACTTATCTTTCTAGATAAAATTATTCAAAACTAATCCTTAATTTCTGATTCTCAATGACTCCATCAATCATTTTGATCTTGTTGATCCTTCAACCTTCACCTTCTTCATCTTTTCAAACTATGATTTATTATCAAAAGACCTCAATTGAGCCCTATTTATCGTGAGATTTTCTAGGTTCCCACTTCTCATAAAATTTTAATCTTGTAAAAGTAATAAATTTTCTAATTCTTATAAGATATTGATTTCTTAAAGAAAAAAAAGATAAATATCTATTACATATTTAAAAATAGATTCTTGACACAACACTGCCTTCTAACTCATGAAATATAACTTTAAATATAAAAATTTGGATTAAAAATTTAAAATTATCCTTATTTCAATCAATGGCATTTTTATAATTTATCAAAAATTCATCAGTAATCAATACATTCATAAAATTGCTTCCAACTTCCTCAATTGACCTCCGATTCGAGTGATTCAAGATACTTTAGAAAGTTAACTCAACACCAAATATTATAAATATATATTTAATTAAAAATTTTAATTATATTATTTTATAATTTTTTAACTTATTCTAAAGTAAGCTAGTCAAAAAAGACTAGGTCTCACATTCTTCCCTTCTTAGAAAAAAAATATTCATCTTTGAAATTTTAATATGGAATCATAAGTATTATTCTCAAGTCACACACTTATATTTATGTCATCTTCCAAGTTCCAATTATAATACTTAAAATTATGATATTAAATCTATTACATTTTCACTGTACATCTTTAATATAAACCCAAAAAGGTTTCACTTACTTTCACTCAATCTAATTTTTACCCATATCATCACTAACTAATCCAAATCGCTAAGGGTTAAACATAAGTTCTGATACCATTTGTAATACCTCAAGCCCACATGTTGGTCAAATTAATATGTCAACAAATCAAAACTATGTGGTCCTAAAAATTTATACGAAAGTTAATTGGTAGCAAGTAAACTTGAGTTATAAGTACTTAAACTTTTTTTTTATATTTGATACGGAACTATTTTTGAGTATTAACCCCCTCTAAAACAGTAAAACTCATGTAAAATCTCTCAACTATTTATCCCAGCCCAACCCTTGGTCTCCGTGTAAACATGCAAAATATAATTAGCGCCTTGGAGGGAGCCCAAAATTGTTATTAATATTTTACTTTTTAAAAAATTATTTCAGTCTTTAAAATATTTTCTTTTTTGATAAAGAAAAATCATTTAGGATTTTTTTGTCTTTTTGTCTTTTGCTATTCTAGATTTTTTTTTTCATTCCTCTATTTTCCCTGGAAAAGTTATCTCGGACTATTTTTTTTCCTTTTTATTATAGAAGAAATTTGTTTGAGAATTGTTTTGAAAAAATAATTGGAAAGAAGCCACGCTCCGTCCATTTGATAAGAATTATTTTTTTAAAAAAAATTCCAATTACAGCTGGGCTTAGATCATGTGACCGGCCGGGAATACATTTCGGAAATGGAGTCATCTTCTTCTTCTTTGAAAGAGGTGCAAGGAAACGCCTTTGTGCACCGGAGGCGGTGCACAAAGACATTTCCGGGGCACAAACTTTCAATTCCAATCGAAGTTGGAGCCTCTCCGAACCCTACCTGAAAAGGGACTTCAGATCCCAACCGGAATCCATGGAGAGGAGTTGAATCATCTCTGTAAATAACCTTCATACCCTCTATATAGGTTATTGAAATTTGTTTAAATAAACTAAGGTGTTATGGATATGTTTAGGGAATAATAGAGTCCGCGACAAATCTCGCTTCAGAAGGCGAAGTGACGTGATGCTTCGTTTCAAAAAAATGAAACTTTATCCTTCTGAAGCGACGTGATGCTTCGTTTCAAAAAAAAAATGAAACTTTATCCTTCTGAAGCGACGTGATGCTTCGTTTCAAAAAAAAATGAAACTTTATCTGTTTTCTTTAAATCTCTGCAACGGATATATTATGAAATGATGCAGCTATCCGGGAATCAATGCTTCACAGGCTTAAGCACCGCGGCACTCAATTTCTATAAATCCACATACAAATCAAATCAAAAAAAAAAAAATCTGTTCTTGTTACAATCGAGTTTTCATTAGTGCTTTGGTGCAAACTCGATAAAAGGCTTGTCTTATCCTGCGGCGTATTTGCTATTCACCCACAGAGCATTCGAGAGGTGCAAATAACGCTTAAGGAAAGCGTTCCGTGCGTGATTCAAGCCTATCCTTATCTTCTTCTATCTCGGTTCTTATCTTCTTATCTAGACTTTCATTTTTCAAATATTCCCCAACAATCTTAAGCGTTATTTTTCAATGGAGACCGAGACTTCTGTCGCCACTATCAAGTTGATGAACCAAGATCTTATCAGACTCGATCGATTTGATGGCACTAATTTCACCCGTTGGCAAGATAAGTTAAAGTTTCTTCTCACTGCATTAAAGATCTTCTACATCCTCGATCCGGACTTGGTGCCTATACCGGAGCCAACTGAAAACGACTCCGACGAAGTCAAGGCAGAGCGCAAGAAGCGAAGGGAGGACGAATTCATATGCCGCGGGCACATCCTCAACGCTCTATCCGATCGATTGTATGATCTATAACACCCAATCGGCAAAAGAGATATGGAACACATTGGAATACAAGTACAAGGCCGAGAAGGAAGGTACGAAGAAATTTCTCATCTCTAAATATTTTGATTTCAAGATGTGTGATGAGAAGTCAATTCTTGCACAAGTGCATGAATTGCAAGTGATTGTCAACAAACTCAAAGCAGTGAAAATCGATGTTCCGAGTCTTTTCAAGTTGGTGCGATAATCACAAAATTACCGCCGTCTTGGAAGGGCTATAGGAAAAAACTTCTCCACAACACCGAGGATTTTTCCTTGGAGCAAATTCAAAAACACCTTCGAATCGAGGAGGAATCGAGGATGAGGGAGAAGTTGGAGAATGTCAACGTTGAAACGGGGTTTTCAAAGGCCAATGCTGTGAGCAAGCCTAAGAAGGACAAAAAGGATGGCAAAGCAAACTATCTTGGTCCCAAAAAGAATCAAGAGAAGTTCAAGAAAAAGAAGCCCAAGGGAAGCTGTTATGTGTGTGGCAAACCCAGGCATTTTGCTCGTGACTGCAGACACCGCAGGGGCCAAATTAAGGAAGCAAATGCCACCAACGTTGACGATGATGAAATCATCGCCGCCGTGAGCGAAGTCATGGCGGTCCATGGCAAGGTCCTAGGATGGTGGTACGACACTTGCGCCACCGTCCACGTTTCCTATGATAAGTCTATGTTCAAGACTTATGTGGATGTCACCGATGGACAAGAGATACAGATGGGCAATGAAGGCCGGTCCAAGGTGTATGGCAAAGGAAACGTAGAACTCAAATTCACTTCTGGCAAGAAAATTACTTTGTCAAATGTGTTGCATGTGCCGGATATGAATAGGAACCTTGTTAGTGGGGATCTTTTGGGCAAACCAGGAATAAAATCTATTTTTGAGTTGGGCAAACTTATCTTGACCCGTAATGGTATATTTGTTGGCAAGAGCTATTTTAGTGATGGAATGGTGAGATTATGTATCATTGACAATTCTATTAATAAAGATGTTGCTTCCGCTTATATGCTTGACTCAATTACATTATGGCATGGTAGACTAGCACATATTGGAATTAGTACCATGAAAAGGCTTGTTAAATGTGGTTTGATTTCTTGCAAAATTGATGAGTTCAATAAATGTGAAATATGCATTAAATCAAAGATGACTAAGAAACCATTTCATAGCATTGAGAGAAATTCCAACTTATTAGAACTTGTGTATTCTGATATATGTGAATTTAATGGCATGTTAACTAGAGGTGGGAATAGGTATTTCATTACCTTTATTGATGATTGCTCTAATTCACATATGTTTATTTATTAAAGCATAAAGATGATGCTTTCCATGCTTTTAGAATATATAAAGCGGAGGTAGAAAATCAGTTAGGTAGAAATATTAAAATCCTTAGAAGTGATAGGGGTGGAGAATATTTTTCTAATAATTTTAATGCATTTTGTGAAGAAAATGGCATTATACACCAAAGTTCCGCACCACGTACACCACAACAAAATGGTTTGGCTGAACGTAAGAATAGAACATTACAAGAGATGATCAATGCTATGTTAATGCATTCCGAATTGCCATTTAATTTATGGGGTGAAGCTTTATTTGCTGCTTGTCATATTTTAAATAGAATTCCTTTAAAGAAAACTCAAACCTCTCCATATGAGATATGGAAAGGAAGAAAGCCCAATATTGGGTATTTCAAAGTGTGGGGGTGTCTTGCCTACTACAAGAACCTAGACCCCAAAAGAACCAAATTGGGTCCCAGAGGGATAAGAAGTGTATTTGTTGGTTATGCCACAAATAGCAAAGCTTATAGACTCTTGGATCTAGAGTCTAACGTGATAGTGGAATCTAGAGATGTGGAGTTTCTTGAGAATTTAAAGAGTAATAATTCTCAAGCTCCTACAAATTTAAAGAGTAATAATTCTCATGAGGAGAGATCTTCAAAGGTTGTTGAAGAACAACCGGAGCTTCGAAAAGTAAGAGAATCGAAAGGCTAAGGATTTAGGACCCGATGAAATAGACTCTCAACTTATTTTCCTTTATTTAGTTGAAGGAAGTAGAGAGAATTTTATCGTAGGGTACCTATTTTTCTTCAAGTGGAAGATGATCCTAAAACCTTTAAGGAAGCTATGGCTTCAAGGGATTCAGCCTTTTGGAAGGAAGCTATTCAAGATGAAATGGATTCCATTATAGCTAACCATACTTGGGAGCTTGTAAATTTACCCAAAGGTCTAAGCCTATTGGTTGTAAATGGGTGTTTAAGAAGAAGTATCATAATGATGGTACTTTAAATACCTACAAAGCTAGACTAGTAGCTAAAGGTTTTCGACAAAAAGAAGGAATCGACTATTTTGATACATATGCACCTGTAGCTAGAATAACAAATTAGAGTATTGTTTGCATTGGCTTCATTGCACAACCTTTATGTTCATCAAATGGATGTCAAAACGGCATTCCTAAATGGTGATCTCGATGAGGAGGTCTACATGGAACAACCAGAGGGTTTTATCCTACCGGGTAATGAACATAAAGTGTGCAAGCTTGTTAAATCCTTGTACGGATTGAAACAAGCGCCCAAACAATGGCATGAGAAGTTTGACTCTATCATACTCTCAAATGGATTTGTTCACAATTTCTGACAAGTGTTTATATACTAAAGTGCATGGTGACTTTGTGGTATATGTATGCCTTTATGTTGATGATATGTTGATCATTAGCAATGAAATGAAAGGCATACAAGAAACGAAGAGGTTTCTATCATCTACTTTCAAGATGAAAGATCTTGGACAAGTTGATACTATTTTGGGCATCAAAGTGAAAAAAATAGTGGGGGTTTTGAACTTAGTCAATCACATTATGTTGAGAAAGTGTTACACAAGTTCAAACATTTGAAGTTCAAAGAAGTGAACACCCCGTTCGATCCAAGTCTAAAGCTTGAAAAGAATAGTGGACGAGCTGTGGCTCAACTTGAGTATGCAAGTGCTATTGGTTGTCTAATGTATTTGATGCAATGCACTAGACCCGATATAGCATTTGCAGTTAGTAAGCTGAGTAGGTTTACTAGCAACCCGAGTGTAGAGCATTGGAAGGCTATTGGTAGAGTCTTTGGTTATCTTTTGAAAACCAAAAGACTAGGTCTACAATACTCTAAATTTCCTGTATTGGAAGGATATACCGATGCAAGTTGGATATCAAGGGTGGGAGATAATAAATCTACCACTGGTTGGGTGTTTACACTAGTATGGTGCAATATCTTGGAAATCCAAGAAACAAACTTGCATTATACACTCTGGAGTCAGAGTTTGTGGCTCTAGCTTCAGCAGGACATGAGGCTGAGTGGTTAAGGGATCTTCTATTCCCATTAGCTTGTGAGAATATTTTAACCATATCGATACATTGTGATAGCCAAGCCACTTTAGCCAGAGCGTACAGAAGTGTACAATGGGAAGTCTAGACACATTAGTCTAAGACATGAGTATGTGAGGAAATTAATCAAGGATGGAATAATTTCTTTCACTTTTGTGCGATCAAGCTATAATCTAGCTGATCCACTTACTAAACCTCTTACAAGAGATTTAGTGAAGATGACTTTCAGAGGGATGAGTCTAAAACTCCTTGAGTAAAAGTCCACCAATGATGGCAACCCAACCTAATACTAGGAAATGACTAGTCTTAGGTTCAATGGGTAACAACAAGTCATTGATAAGTGGATTGTAGCTGTACTTAATGTATAGTGCTGACTGTTACAAGATGGAGGGTTGAGCTTTTTAAACTCTTAATGAAGTTCAGTCATGTGGACAAGTATCTATTGTAACAGAGATAAAGAACTTCACCTATGTGAACCTTGAGATGGTGCCGTCTCAAGTGAGAGTTGGAGTTTCTCTCATGAAAAGGTTCATTAAATAGGATAAGCACATGGCCATAAATCGTGCTAAGCGTGCGGTATAGACAAGAAACATTAAGGAGTGTGTGTGAAGTATCATCGGTTTTGACACAAGGAATAACTGGTTCAAAGCGTTTATGCTACCTGGAATTTCGTTAAAACTTTGTGGTATTTTCACTAAGGTTAGGTTCAAATCGAAAGATACCTAGCTGTATTAATGCTCCTTGTCCTTATTTTATATGTGAACTTAGTTTGTTTTAAACAAGTGGGGGATTATTGAGATTTTGTTTAAATAAACTAAGGTGTTGTGGATATGTTTAGGGAATAATAGAGTCCGCGGCAAATCTAGCTTTAGAAGCCGAAGCGACGTGATGCTTCGTTTCAAAAAAAATAAAACTTTATCCTTATGAAGCGACGTGATGCTTTGTTTCAAAAAAGAAACATTATCCATTTTCTTTAAATCTCTGCAACGGATATTACGAAACGATGCAGCTCTCCAGGAATCAATGCTTTACAGGCTCAAGCACCGCGGCACTCAATTTCTATAAATCCACATACAAATCAAATCAAAAAAAAAATATGTTCTTGTCTACAATCGAGTTTTCATTAGTGCTTTGGTGCAAACTCGATAAAAGGCTTATCTTATCCTGTAGCGTATTTGCTATTCACCCACAGAGCATTCGAGAGGTACAAATAATACTTAAGCAAAGCGTTCCGTGCGTAATTCGAATATATCCTTATCTTCTTCTATCTCGTTTCTTATTTTCTTATCTAGACTTTCATTTTTTTTTAATATTCCCCAACATAGGCAACCAAGGTCTGCCATCGTTGAGAAATCGGAGGCTGGCATGAAGAAGGTTCGGAGGTTAATGACTTAGTTTGGGGAAAAAAAAAAAAAATTTCTAGCCTGTTTCCCTAGGCAGTCACCGATGAGTTTCCACCGTCTACAGTCGCTTATGGATACTCATGGAAGACAACGTACGAGCCATTCCGCTCTAACTTCTTCAATTCCTTGATCCTTTGAGCCTCTGCCAGCCAGTTTTGCCAAGGAACTGCCAGGATTAAACATGTCTAGTAGTTCATCTTTAATTATCCCATATTTGTATTGATTCTCTGCTTCCTAAGCAACGCCCCCCTGGGCCATTGTGATTCCTTGCCGAAGCCAAGGCAAAGAGCATCTAGCTTCCTTCCTACTGCCCCTCTGGGTTCGACTCATTGTTACAACCCGAACCCCTCCATTGATCATGGGCTCTGTTCAAGAACTAGAGATGCCTGTCTCCTATTTCGGCGTGTCTCTGTTAAGTGGTCTCTGGTCGCTAAAAGCTCATCACCTCCGATGCTCACATTAAGTCTAAGCTCGAGCAAAGATTTTTCTGGCACTTAACTCAGCGAGAGCTCAAGCGATAAAATTAAAGTTTTCCAAGGCCTCATCTGCTTATCATCTTCTGCGAAGAATGAGGTCAACTAATGCAAAAGTATTCAAAAGAAAAGGCTTCAATTTGTAATTTTTCATTCTTAAGGATAAACCGTGTAACTTGGTAAGCAAAGTATTGCACAAAGTTCAAGATCCACTAAAAGTTAATTAAGCAAAGTTTTTGAATCTAATTTAAAGTGAAAATGTGGCTTAAAATCTCAGACTAATTAAATTTGGAACAATCAACCGGCATAAAGATAGATCAATAAGCTTAGACTATTATTATGACAAGACTTAATAATCCGATCAATCTCCCACGAGATAGGTCGATCGGCCTCTTAAATGTAGCCTATGACTGCTGAGTAGTTGACCGTCCAAAGGGCTGATCAATTGAAAATTTTGAAGAGCATGTGGCTCTTAAGCGTTCATCCAGCCACTCTTTATGGTTCGCTGGCACGGCATCTGAGAGCACCAGCGATCAAATATATTTCAGCCATTAAGCTACTCTTTAAACCTCAACAGCTAGATTTTTGGAATTTTCTATACATTAACGGTTTTAGCTCTTATTTTAACATAAAAATTTTGAGTGAAAAGTATTGAGAAGCTAGTGTTCTTGAGCTTTATTTGTATACCCTTTCAATCTAAGTTTAGAGCTTTAATTGCTTGTTTTTATTTTCTTAAAAGTGTTTCTTATTTCATCAATTCTCAAAAGTGTTTTTTAAGCATGATAAGATAAGAAGCTTGTGAGGGTTCTTTCTTAACCCGACAAAAGGAATTGGTGTAAGATGTTGATCGCTACCTGCTAGAAGAGGATTGGGATAAAGATTCCCAAGGAGTCTAAGAAAGAAAATATTGGTAAAAAATATCAAACCACTACAAATTCTTATGCCTCATTTATTCTTCTATTTGTTCATTTCTACCTATCATTTACTTGCTATTGCTTTTATTTATCATTACCTTGTCCCCCTTGCATAGTTTTAAATTCTATATATTTATTGCTTTAGATTTCTTAAGTATTATTTTTAAATTTAGAAACCCTTGGGTTGCGCTTGAGAAACAAAAGGTTCCCTCATTCCTCGCTCTGGATTCATCGCCCCTGTTATTAGATCTGAACCTCTATTTCATCTAGTCAGCTGTTGATTCCCCTATTTCAGAATGAGTCCTCGATGTCCTTCCTCCCAGATATCCTTGATTATTCTTCTCTTCATCCAGTTTTTAATTTGTTGATTGCTTGTATCAACACTCACTGGTGATTAATCAACTAAACTATCCGTTGTGCCACCGGCCATTGATCAAATCCCCTGTTGCAACTTTTCACCATGAGGCTAAACAACAGCCGTATATGAATCTTTCCGAATTCCCATCCGCTACGGTTTATATTAAAATTGGAGAGGTTAGATCTCCTTAAATCCTGTAGGAGCTCTTGATTTAGTAGACATGTGATCACTTATTTAAGGCACTAGATTTTTCAAATAACAATTTTGCCCTTAGTGAGTGTTAAGGAGTTATCCTTTTCTTAAAAAGTTTTTTTACAATTTTATCATTTCTCCTTAATGACACCGCTCTCTCTGAGAATTGTTAAAAAACTTCCATGGGTTCAAAAATATTTTGGATGTGATAAGATGTTTATTTGGAGAACTTGACATCACAGGCAACATTTGGTATAGGAAACAAGGGATAAAATTATGTGCGCATGATCATGTTTAAGAAGTTTGGCAAGACCAAAAACTAATCCCTGAGGCTCCAAGCTTCTCTCAAGAAGAAGAATATTGCTAGATTTTATGTCTCTATGCACTGTCTTCAGGGGGTAATGATGGTGCAAGCTTGTCAATCCTCTAATAGAATCCAAGGCAATTTTCATCCATGCATTCCAATTCAAGGATTGTTGAACTTGCCAATGTTCTTATTAATATATAGAAATATAAAGCAGAAGTTAGTAATAGAAAGGAATAAATTCGCTTAGCTCTCTTGGTATAATTGACTGCTGAAATTTATGCAGGCATAATGATAGATAATAGGTGAAGACGTTAATAATTTCAATAAAGGAGAGTTGTCTTCACCTTGAAGGACAGTACATATTTGGAACAAATATTGTGGCCAATAAGTCAAGAAAATTGGCTATCAGTGATGTTAGTTTGTTCGTTTCCTGAAACCATCAAATCTTTCACGGATGTGGATGTTTTCAGCTCTTTGATCACTTGGTAAAACTATCTCAATGCACTTCCCATCATAATCACATTATGTTCCTCCCTCCTGCAGTTCAGCTTTTGAACAAGTAATTAAAAACAACGCTTTACGGTTGACAAATCCCATCGCCAAGTACTTCTGAACAAATACTTCTAATTGTTATAATTTTTATGTAGATACTTATATATATTATATTATTGTGATATTATGGTGCAAATCATTAATTGGGATGACTCTATATATCACTTGTCCTACATTAATAATGAACCTAGCTCATCAGACAACAATGAATTTCAAAGCGTAAACACTAATTTGGACCAACATAGAAAGCAAGAACCCATGCTTCAATCTGTTCATCTCTTTTTTCTCTAAGAAATAATCCACTGAATTACAATAAACCTTGAACTACTGATCGAAAGTGAGTCTTGTTTAATTCCTGTTGGACGATAAATTAAGTCATCCAAACCAGCACCGCTTTGGAGGAATTAGGTTAGGTATGGTGCTTGTTGGACAAGTTGACTGTTTATTACAACATGGCAACATATTGTGCACCTAAAACCGTGCCATGGACAGCCTTAAAGGTCATGCTTATTTCAGGAGTAAGAAAAGTGGAATAATGATGGTTTCCTTTTCTTTTTTGGTCACAATCCTTGAGACAGCTTTCAGTCATGGGTCTTTATGTGCAATAACTATTTCTCACTTATTTTTGCTTTCTTGAAGCTTTTTGACTACCTTTCTTACCAAAGCGAATTGTTCCAAAGGTGGTGTTTTCTTGAAGAATAAGATTGAGTGGAATTACAACAGTTATGTCTATTGCAATGGTTATACAAGTTACTCTTATTCTTGTTTGGCTACAATTTTTGGAAGTGTTTTCATCCATACATGCATACATAATATTTTTATGGCAGAAATAACGTATAACTTCAAGCTGAGATCGTTTGGCCGGTTGGATCAACCGGTGCCTGCACCACTTGTTCTTTTCCTTCCTCTGATAACAATCCCCTGCTTGGATTGTGGCAAACCCATGCAAAGTTATCGTAGTAGGAACACAAATGGGCAGACAAAATTTATGTTACAATGGATATAATGATTTTCAACAGCAGATTTTGATGAGATCTTATTCATGTGTTGAACTGCAACAAAAGTTTAAGTTACAATGGATTTAAAGGTTTTCAGCGGTATATTTGATGAGATCTTATTCAAAGAGTCAAAACTCTTAAAACACAAATGTGAGACAAAGGAGAAGAGGTGTAGCTTAAAATAAAGCACTAGAGAGTAAAGTAAACAACGGCAGATTCTTCATTCTGGCCCAATTTCTTTATTATGACATCAGAAACTCTGTCCACTTTGACAGGGTTAACCTTGAATATCTCCTCCATCAACTTCTCCTGCATTTTAAGATAGTGTGAGCAGGCAGCAATCTATTCTGACAGCAAAGATGTTGCTCCTGAGAAGACCAAAACTCTTAACAACTGAAAAAAAAAACATCAACTTTCAGCAGTACTCAGAAAAATGATAATGGAATTTGAAAAGGGTGGTCTAATCAGTCAGGAATGAGGTAATAATAACAGAATTGATAATCTTAAGCTGTTTGATAGCAGAAATGTGGAAAAATCTACATAATCACTCGTACACATACCACCATCCTGCATGAAACTTCAGTTTCAGAAGAATTCTTCTTTTTCTTGAAAAGAAGAGAAACTGGTGCTCTTCCAATCTAAATCCGACCGCCTCCAACGGTACACAGTTTCCCAACTAACACTACTGCTGTATCACTTCATTCAGGCAACTTGTCCAGCGCTACCACACAATTTTGTCAATAAAATTATCATGGTTCAACTGATAAAAATATAGCAGCATCCTACAATGCTTTGTAAATATCCACACATCAAAAATGCAAGATATAAGTGTTGGGTAATGGGCCAATAGGCCTTCAATACTCAAATGGGCCTTGAAAGTCCATTACCTCCTTATGTATGTGAATGAAAAATTGAAAGAATATTTAGTCCCACGTCGAAAATATTAAGAAAGGAATATTCACTTATATGAAAACCTCTTCCTTCATGCTTAAATTTTTTAGGCTCACTATAAGCGGAGAGCTTGAGGATGATACGTAGCAATACCCACATACATGCACGTGTGCGAAGGGCGCAATGGACGCTTTGTAGGCGCATTTTGCATGTGCGTATCGTTGCGAGGAGCATGAAGAGCCTTAAATTTTTTTTTGATCATGAGGATCCGATGATGAAGACTGATCGAATTAAAATGAGGGGCTGAGATGACTTGGATGATCATGATTAATCAAAGCGATGTTGATCGGCTGATCATGGCTTAGATTGATCGCGACCATCGGTGATAAGATCGTTGAATAGGGACCATCGCTGATTGAATCAGTTGGTTACAATCACAAATCAAACGCCCGTTCTCAGATCGACGCATCAAGATGCGCATCGATCGTGTGATAGCCTATCAAGGCTTCGAAGAGGCGCATCGATCGTGTGATCTTCAAATCACGGCTATAGATCGGTGTATCAGGGTTTCGAAGAGGTGCGTCAATTGCATGATCTTCAGATCACGGCTGTAGATCGGCTTATCCCATTACAAAAAGGCGTATTGATCAGATCGTTGATCGCATCTGATCAATCTAACGGTACAATCAATATCGTAGGGTTGCCTCCAACAGGCACCTTAAGGCTATAAATAGACCACTCGACTTGCATTTCATTCATCAATTCCAATTTCTTTCTTCTCTTAGGTATTTGTATACTCTCCTAAAGGAAGTATAGCTATAGTGCATAGAAAAGAGAGAAAAGCATTCTTGGTTTTAATTTTTGGTGAATTGTAGTGCTTTATTCATCAAAAGAAGACTGTTGTATTCTGGAAGATAATCGTCATACAAACCGTAAGCACCTTTATAGGATAAAATTATCTTAAGGATATAGAGTGTAACTCTAGACTCAGTCTTATCAATTAGATAGTCACAATCTGTGCCAACAATAAGTTGTTGCTGTGATACAACTACAAGTACCGGGACACTTACATTTTCACTCACTTAGTAATTCTGCACCAGGAAGTCCTATAATATCCAATCATCAAACGATTTCACACAATTGGCCCCATAGTTGTAGAGAGTGAATCCTTACCACCAGAATCTAACCCTGCACTCCTTACCACCAGATTCTAACCCTGCACCAACTTTTATTTTGTGGTTATCAATGTTGTTTCGTGGGCTTCCATCAGACTCAACTTTTTCTCTGTTCATAGGGTGGGTTGCCTTTTGCACTGCTTGAGCACTTGCAGCGACCTGGTTACCTTCCTTGGCTTTTTGTGTGCTTACTTGTAAGCTTTTGCTGCTGCAAGTGTATGACTGTAACGACCCGGGCCTACTAACCCGCGAACCCATTTTGTGACAAGAAAACAAGACGAACAAGGTCTACACTAACTTGGGCCACCACAGTCCAAAAGGGATCCAATTGGTACCTTATCCTTCTTACTTTACTATATATAAATCACTCACCTTTTTTCTCCTACCCGATATGGGATCTTTAAGGAGGGGCCTCACAATCTATCCCCCCTTAAAGAGGCAACGTTCTCATCATCAAAGGCATTCATCAGGCAGGTAGTCCGCAGTACGAACCCATTTCATTACAAGAAAGCAAGGCGGACAAGGTTTACACCAACTTAAACCACCACAGTATAAAATGGGTCTCATTAGTACATTGTCCTTCTTACTTTACTGCATATAAACCACTCATCTTTTTCTTCCCTACCCGATATGGGATCTTTAAGAAGGGGCCTCACAATCTACCCCCTTAAAGAGGCGACATCCTTGTCGCCAGAGGCAACCACCAGATAGGTAGGATTCTAGAGGTGGCCCTCATAGATTCAAGAGGTGGCTTTCATCCCATGGATGTAGCACTTTGCCCTGTGTGGCACTTAGCTTCTGTATTTTTGGTTGGTGCATGGCTCTGATACCATGATGTAACGATTTGGGCCCGCTAACCCGCGAATCCATTTCATGACAAGAAAGCAAAACGGACAAGGTCCACATCAACTTGGACCACCACAGTCTAAAAGGGATTCAATTGGTACCTTGTCCTTCTTACTTTACTATATATAAACTACTCACCTTTTTTTTCCCTACCCGATGTGGCATCTTTAAGGAGGGGCATCACAATGACCCTCAGTAGCCCAACATTCCTGAAAATTAAAGATAGAGAATTAAGATGGAAAGCAATATGATTTTAAGTCATGCAATTAAGCAGCAGCATTGAATCAACAAATGTACTTAGAAGTTGTTCTTAAACTTGACACAAAATGAAAAAGATACTCATGTTGCCAAGTATCTTATTGCTTGAGTGCATCTCAATGTGTAGGTAGAATTTCTTTGTAGTAAGATTTATCATGCATTTTGAGCAAAGCAAACACTTCAGCTTGCAATTTGGCATAACCAACATTGGGTTGGATCTCCCATTAAAAGGTTAGTCTGCAAGTCCTTCATATATCTTCTAAAATATGATCGCTTAAGAACATCATATCAGCTAGCTTGTCCTGAAAAAAAAGTTTTGGCACAATTAAGTTAATTACTCATCCAAGATATTCAATTTATCTAGTGGAATCAAGCAGTATGTAAGTGTCAGAACTTGTCAGTTGATTCAATCATATCCCTTGAGCTAGAACGTCGGATCATGTCCATGTCCAAGGTGAACATAGTCACATGACTTCTAATTAATGGTGTTTTAAAGTTAATTTGATCTCTTTGACTTGGTGTATGCTTGTCTGCAGTAAAATCCACCCTTTACCTCTCTCTTTCATCCCTCCCTTGGTCTCATTGGTAACCAATGATATATAAGCCACAAAAATATAGTCACGATTTTTTCATCTATTCTAATATCAGGGTTTTAAAGTGCAGTGCAAGAGGCTGCATTTTGGCTGTATATGCATACATGGTCCCTTGACCACATTGCACTTCCTACATACAACCATATATGCAGAAATATATAGCCCGAAAAAAATACACTTACACTACACTATACATATATGCATATATATATATATATATATATATATATATATATATATATATATATATATATATATATATATATATATATATATATATATATATATATATATATATACACACACGCGCACACACACGTATACATACACATACACACACATACATATACATACACATATATATATATATATGTATGTGTGTGCGTATGTATGTATATAGCTATTAAGGAGATTGATGGAAGGTATAGGAAAAAGAAAAAAGACTTTCATATGATCTTTATTGATTTAAAGAAAGCATATGATAGAGTACAAAGAGAATAATATGGTAGGTATTAGAGAAAAAAAAGTTACCAAAAGGTACATAGAATTGATCAAATATATGTATAATAGAGCAATAGCTACATTAAAACAATAATAGAAAAAACTAGTGAGTTTTCAATTATTGTAAGTTTACATCAAGGATCTTGTTGGCCTAGATGGCAACCCAGAGGGAGAGTGAATTAGGTTCTTAAAAAATTTGATGCTTAAAAATAATTTTACAAAGTGAATGTGCACAAGGATAAATGCAAAGAGTGTTGTGCTAAGAATGCAAAGCAGAGAGTAGAGAGAAAAAGAGACAAGCACGATAAACACAAAGATTTATAGTGGTTCGATGTTAGCTACACCTACATCCACTCCCAAGCAACTCTTGGGCCCACACTATAATCTATCTGATTACAGCGAGTTGTTTTACAAGCTCACAACTCAAACTTATTGTTTTAACAATGGGATCACAACGAACCTAGCCAATTTTCACAGGCTCACCAGCACACAACCTACCACAAGCTACCTAGCTTGCACGAGGCTAATATGCCTTCCCTGATTCAATCACCTGATTGAATCAATAATCTGATTATAAACATTATCTTCTATATACTGCCGAATAAAACCACAAACCTGCTGATGTTCAAATTCCCATTCCTCATCAAACTTGGAATCCGGCTTCTTAGTAGCAAATACAGGAAGATGCAAATTCTTTATAAATAGCAAATCCTTCATTTTGCCCTTCCACAAATGATAATTAGTATCATTCAAATAAACTATCTTATTTGTATTTGCCTCCATCATTCAAGCAAGTCAAATAGCCCCAAACCAAAGAGCTCTGATACCACTCTGATGGGGAAACAACAACATAGTAACAACAAATCACAATATGCAGCAGAGATATATTCCTCCAACTTGCAAGAATCTGTGAGGAGCAATAACAAAAATATGGCAGCAATTGAATATCACAAACACACAAGAGACACCAAGATTTTTAACGGAAAACCCCTCAAAGCAAGGTAAAAGCCATGGGTCATCCAAACCAAAGAAATAGCTCCATTATGATCAAATAAGGGTACAAGAGAGTCTAAAACAAGAACACAAATGAGTGCTCACAGCCAACCAAACAATAAAGCTAAGAAGCTTACAATAGAGAACCAAGAAGTTTAACAAACCCAAAAAATAGAGCTACTGTCCGACCTGAGTTTATCGCACCTTAGACCTTGTTTCACCGATCCAACCGTTCAGAATGAAGAACCAGATGTTCCAAACCTGATGTAAAAATTTCAGCCCGATCCAATGGTAAACAAATCTGCAGTAGCGATTTTACGGTGGTTACTCTAAGTATGTGCTGGAAGGCTTTTCTTCTCTTCTCTCTCGAATGACGGCTCTCTTTTCTCTCTCAAAAATGACCTAATCTCCCCTCACAACTATGTGAAGATAACCGCCAAACTGGCGATCTCACAATAAGTTTCAAACTTCTCTTGGTAATGCTTTAGCCATCATATCAGCACCATTATTATCAGTATGAATTTTAGCCAACTCCAACAGCTTAGCATCCAAAACATCACGTATCCAATGATACCTCACATCAATATGTTTGGACCTTGAATGGAAAGTTGGATTCTTACCAAGATGGATAGCACTTTGACTGTCAACAAACAATAAATATTGGTTCTGAACAAAGCCTAGCTCCTGTAAGAATTTCTTCACCCATAGCAACTTCTTGCATGCTTCAGTAATGGCAATGAACTTTGCCTCTATAGTTGACAATGCTACACACCTCTGCAACTTAGACTGCCAAGCCACAGCTCCCCCTGCAAATTTAATCATATAGCCCAAATGGACTTTCTGGAATCAATGTCCAGCCATATCTGAGTCTGAGTACCCCACCAATGTAGGCTCATTACCTCCAAAACAAAGCCCCATACAGTTGTATCACGAAGATACCTTAAAATCCAATTTCACTGCATTCCAATGCTCTCTACCTGGGTTTGATAGAAATCTACTGATAGTACCAACAGCATATGCTATGTCTAGTCTTGTGCACACCATTGCATACATCAAACTACCCACAACAGAAGCATAAGGAACCCGTTCCATATCTAATTTCTCAACTTCATTTGAAGGACTTTGTTTAGCACTCACCTTAAAATGAGTAGCAAGAGGAGTGCTTACAGCCTTAGCATTTTTCATCTAGAATCTTTGTAGTACCATTTCAATATAGTGTTCTTATGACAGCCAAATTTCTTCTCCATTCTATCACGCATGATTCTTATACCAAGAATCTGCTTAGCAGCTCCCATGTCCTTCATTGCAAATGACTTGCCCAACTGCTTCTTTAACATGTCAATTCTAGAAACATTTTTCAATAATAAGCATGTCATCAACATACAATAACAGGATAATGAAGTCATCGTAAAAACTTTTTAACAAGATACAATGGTCAGAAGTAGTCTTCTTGTAGCCTTGCTCACATATGACAGACTCAAACTTCTTGTACCATTGCCTCGGAGCCTGCTTTAAACTGTATAGGCTCTTTCTTAGCCTACACACATAGTCTTCCTTGCCTTCAACTTGAAAGCCATAGGTTGCTTCATGTAAATCTCTTCCTCCAAATCATCATGAAGGAAAGTAGTTTTCACATCCATTTGCTCTATCTCCAAATCAAGAGTAGCAGCCAAACTCAACACGGTTCTAATAGAAGACATCTTCACCACAGGTGAGAAAATCTCATTAAAATCAACACCCTTCCTCTGTCTGAAGCCTTTTACCACTAATCTGGCTTTATACCTTGGAGATGCAGCATTACTATCATGTTTCACCCTGTAAATCCACCTATTTTCCAAGGCCCTCTTGTCTTTAGGCAACTTCACCAAATCATAAGTGTGATTGTCATGCAAAGATTGCATCTCATCTCACATTGCATCCAACTACTTTTGTTTTTCTTCACTCTCAATGGCCTCTTCAAAACACTCAGGTTCTCCCCCATCAGTCAAGGTCACATACTCATCAGACAAATACCTTGTAGATGGTTATCTCTGCCTGTTAGACTTCCTGAGTTGACTTTGAGGTGGTTCAGGAGCATAACTAAGATTATCACCTTGTAACATCTTATCCTCTTCATCATCATTAGTTGGAACATTTAACTCATCTCCAAGCTGTTGATCATCAACATAATCATGTTGCTCATCTTGTTGAACACTACTCTTAGCATTATCCAGATTGTGAATAGGCAACCGAAATGGATCAACATCAATCAGCTTATTACCTTTTTTGGGTGTAGTCTTCTTACCTTATCAATGTCTTCAACGGTTTGGTCTTTCATGAACTCCACATCACGACTTCTAATAAGCTTTTTCTCAATAGGATCATAAAACCTGTAACCAAATTCATCTTGACCATAACCTATAAAGATGCACTGTCTCGTCTTAGCATCCAACTTGGATCTCTCATCCTTCGGAACATGCACAAATGCCTTGCAATCGAAGACTCGCAAATGATCATATGACATTCTTGCCAAACCAAATTTTGTCTGGCGCCTCACTGTCCAAAGCAATTGTAGGACTAAGATTAATAACATGCACTGCCATGTACAGTGCCTCACCCCAAAAGTGTTTGGGCAATTTTGCTTCAAAGAGCATACACCTCACTCTCTCAATCAATGTCCTATTCATCCTTTCTGCTAAACCATTCAGCTGAGGAGTTTTAGGAGGAGTATTTTCATGTGCAATACCCTGCTGCTTGCAATAGACATCAAAGGGTCCACAATACTCACCACCATTGTTAGTACGAATACATTTCAGCTTCTTGCCTGACTGCCTCTCAACTAAAGCCTGAAACTATTTGAACTTCTCCAACACCTGGTCTTTTGTCTTCAATACATAGACCCATAGTTTCCTGGAACAATCATCAATAAAGGTAACAAAATAAAGTGCACCACTAAAGGATTTTACCTTCAATGGACCACAAACATCAGAATGCACCAATTCAAGCAACTCTAACTTCCTTGAGAGAGGATGCTTCTTAAAGGATACTCTGTTTTGTTTACCAGCCATGCAATGAGAACACTCTCCAACTTTCCACTTTAATCCTAGAAGCACATCCTTTTTAGCTAAGCAGTTCAGCCCTTTTTCACTGATATGACTAAGCCTTCGGTGCCACAAAGATGCCTCAATATCTACGACATTCACACTGTCTTTAGCAACCAAAGCTTTTGTCCAATACAGTTTAGAAATTTTCTTTCCTCTAGCCATAACCAAGTTACCTTTGGTGAGTTTCCACTTTCTTGAGCCAAAGTGATTATCATAACCACCATCATCAAGCATTTGCACAGAAATCAAATTAAAGCAAACATTCGGAGCATGTTTGACTCCTCGAAGCAGCAGCTGCATTCCCATGTTGGTTTGCAGGCAAACATCACCAACACCAATCACCTTAGACACCATCATTACCCATCTTTAACACTCCAAAGTCAAGAAGTGTAAGATGTGAAGAACTCCTTCCTTGGTGTAACATGCAGTGTAGCGCCACTATCAATTATCCACATGCTCTCATCTGATACAAGATTAACTGACTCATGGTCACGAAGAATAATAAGATCATCATCGGTAGCAGTGGTAACACAATCATCATCATCATCACGATCCTTCTCTTTCTGCTTACCCTTCTTGCTTTTGTTCTCCCTTTTCCTCATAAAATAATTCTTCTGTATGTGCCCTATTTTGTGACAATAATGACACTCCACATTCTTGTATCTTGACTTGGACTTGCTTATGCTCTTCTCTCTACCACCCTTTGGTTCTTTTCTCTGACTTCTCCCCCTATTTTCAGTGACAAGCACCTCGGACTGAGATGAAGTACCCTTTGCCTTCCTTCTCATCTCCTCATTAAGAGCACCACCCTTTGCCATTTGCAAAGTAACAATACCATTAGGGGCTGAGTTTGTAATTAAAATCCGAAATGTCTCCCAAGACTTTGGTAGAGTATTCAGTAGCCATAGTCCCAACACTTCATCATCAAACTTGATATCCATTCCTGACAATTGATCTAGGAGCCCTTAAAATTCATTCAAGTGATCTAAAATAGAAGTCCCCTCCTTATACCTCAAATTCATCAGAGAATTTAATAAATATAATTTATTATTTCCTGATTTAGGGCATACAATGATTCAATCTTCTCCCACAAGGCTCTAGCATGTGTCTCATTAGCAATGTAATTATAAACATTATCTTTTACATACTGCCGAATAAAACCACAAACCTGCTGATGTTCAAATTCTCATTCCTCATCAGACTTAGAATCCGGCTTCTTAGTAGCAAGCACAGGAAGATGCAAATTCTTCATAAATAGCAAATTCTTCATTTTTCCCTTCCATAAATGATAATTAGTGCATTCAAACAAACTATATTATTTGTATTTGCCTCCATCATTCAAGCAAGTCAAATAGCCCCAAACCAAAGAGCTCTGATACCACTCTGATGGAGAAACAACAACACAGTAACAACAAATCACAATATGCAACGGAGATATATTTCCACAACTTGCAAGAATCTGTGAGGAGCAATAACAAAAATATAGCAGCAATTGAATATCACAAACACACAAGAGACACCAAGATTTTTAACATGAAAAACCCCTCAAAGCAAGGGTAAAAACCATGGATCGTCCAGACCAAAAAATAGCTCTACTATGATCAAATAAGGGTACAAGAGAGTCTTAAATAAGACATAAATGAGTGCTCACAGCCAACCAAAATAAAGCTAAAAAGCTTACAATAGAGAATCAAGAAGTTTAACAAACCCAAAATATAGAGCTACTGTCCAACCTGAGTTTCTCGCACCTCAAACCTTGTTTCACCGATCCAACCTTTCAGAATGAAGAACCAAATGTCCCGAACCTACTATCAAAATTTCAACCCGATCCAACGGTGATGAATCTGCAGTAATGATTTTACGGTGGCTTCTCTAAGTATGTGCGGGAAGGACTTCTTTTTCTCTCTCTCTCGAATGGCGGCTCTCTTTTCTCTCTCAAAATGACCTAATCTCACCCTAATCAGACTCACCACTTAAACAAGTATGACACAAAGTAGGCTTACACATTTGAGCCTTTTCTCCACATAGGAAGGGAGTCCAAACCCAACATAATCAAATGTAATAAGGGTAAAGTTACAACAAAAAATCAGCCTCTCAAATGAGCAATAGGTAATATAAATAAGATATAAATAGAAGAGCCCGATTTAGAAGATTTCTGAAGTTGGTCTTTTCTTTTTCTCCTTTTCTCCTCTTGGATGATCTTCCTTAAGATAGGATTGAAGCTTTGAAAGATTCATTTATGTAGAGGATGTTGAAGAACTAGAGCTCTTTGCTTCTCTTTTTGATTTGATGAAAATCCTCCAAAGTTGGCTTTTAAATGTTTTGGATTTCTCTAAACTCTTTTTCGAACACTTGGGATTTCAAATATGAACTTTTTTTTTTATTTTTTCTTCTCTTCTTTATTTTTTTGCTCCTTTTCAAATGGTTAGAAGCTCCCTTTTATAATTCTCTTAATCCATATTTTGATGAAAACTAGCCGTTAATTATACTTATGGATGAGTTTAGTATGAAAGAGGAAAGAGCCGTTGAGGTTTAGTTGAAAAAGATAACCTATGAGTCGTCTCTGATATTCTAAAATTTGCCTCTGACATATTAGAGTTGGCTCTAATCTGGCCTAGAGTCGGCTCTAAGTCGAAATACTCAAAATAGTAAAATTCATTCGTCGCAGAGTCGGCTCTAACTTTCCGTGAGATCGATACATTGAGTGCTGGAGTCGGCTCTAGTAAATATAGGAGTCGGCACTAAATGTGCTCCAAAAAATCATTCTCTATTTATCAATTAGAGTCGGCTCTAATTCCCTGCAGGAGTCGGTTCTAATTTGATGCAAAAAAGAGGTTCACTATTTTCATATTAGAATCAGCTCTAATCTCTGCAGGAGTCAGCTCTAATCCATGCCGAAAGTACCAAACTATTTCGATACACTCCGAAGTTGGCTCTAATCCCTCTAGAGTTGGTTCTAATATATGAAACTTGACACTTGATACTAGGATTGGATTCAAACTCAATTTTTCTTAGATTTTGATTAATTAAATACTTTAAATTCCTAAAACACTTAATCAAATCATTAGTAACATAAGAGATATACTCGTATGGTTTTTGTTATTCATCAAAATCAATAATTGGATCAACAATCTTTCCCTTTTTTATGATGACAAAAATATTGAGTATATGCAAAATCAATTAAAACATAAGTAGCAATATCAATTTAATCAGAGTGATAATTATCAAAATTTTAACATAATTCATCTTGAACTATTACTTCATTTCATCTATTCCAAGAAATCAACAATAATGATTCATACTTTTTTAATCTTAAAACTTAATTCAAATTATCAATTCAAATAGGCTCCCCTGAGTAAGATAGCTCCTAAATATGTGCATACTATTTAAAGTCTATTTAAATTCTATATGCATATACAACTCTCTCTTTCCCTTATTTGTCATCAACAAAAGGTTATGAGAGCATAGGATAGTCCTTTCTCAGATTGGGATACAATCAATCAGAATAAGAATCAAACATCACCGAATTTTAAAAAGATCAAAGCAATTTCATTAAGTCATAAAATTTCATGCATACATAATCTGATACCATGATTACAAAGAATAAAGTACAAACAAAGTGTGAAATAAACATAACATTTTAAGTAAAATCCTAAGTACAAGCTAAATGTGAAACAACTTAAACAACATAACTTGACTTAAAGCAAATATCTAACTACAAGTTATGAAGTCCTAAAATCTAAAGATAAGCTAAGATAGATTGGATTGATTGGTTGGTTGGATTGGAAGAACTGGCTTGGCTTGGCTTGGATCAGCTGGAGAAGTAGAAAGGGAAGGAGACTTTTATATAGAACTGATCTTCAGGATTCTCTTTAATTCAGTTAAGATATCTCTCATTCCTTCCACTTGAGTCTTACAAAATTCCTTAATCAAAATTTCAAAGTAGATGAAGTGATTGAACTTTCAATCTTTTCAACTTTCTCTTCTAAAATATAAATCAACTGCTTCAAATTTAAAAATTGATCCTTGAAGCTCTCATTTATTCTCTTTTCTTGCTCAGCTAGAGCAGATATCCTCAGTTTTTTGATTTGTAAAAGTTGCTATGGAGTGAAAAAGCTGATAAAATAGGAAAATATCAAGAAAAAGCTAGTGGTGGAGGTGCTGAGGAGCTCGGTCCAGGTGGAGAAGGTCTAGGAGCAGATGGTCCAGCTGCTGAAAGTTTAGGAACCTCTTCAACAATATCATCATCATCTCTGGTTGATCTGTCAAGTTCTGGCAAGCCACCAGGTTGCCTCCTTTGCCACTGACCATTCAACTTTCTGAAGCCCATGCGATGAAAAGTGAAGATATTGTAGTAGTCGGTGTGCCTTAACTTCTTTAGAGGCTCATTCTCCAAAATGTTTACCCCTTTGGCTTCGAAAGATCAAAGTTAAAACCATCCCATAAGGTAGGATGGATCACTTCTTAGTCCTAGCCTCTGCCATGTACCCAATCATCATACACTACAAGAAAATACTGAAATAGCGATGCAAATTTAGCGACGCAATACTGCGTCGCTAAATTACGACCACTTTGCGACGCATCCGCGACAATAAATCATTGCGACGCAATTAGCGACGCATTAGCGACTCAATAAACCAGAAAATTAAAAAAAAGTAATTTTTTTTATTTAGCAACGCAAGGAATGCGTCGCAATATTTTTAAATTAAGTTTTTATAAATTATAAATATGAGAAAAAAATATTGCAACATAACTCAGTGCGTTACAATGTTTTTAAAAAAATTAATTATGTTAAATAGCGACGCATTAGCGATGCAATAAACCAGAAAATTAGAAAAATTATTTTTATTTAGCGACGTACTAATTGCGTCGCAAATATTTTAAGTAAAATTAATTTTTATAAAATATAAATATGAGAAAAAAATATTACGACGCAACTCTGTGCGTTGCAATGTCTTTAAAAAAATTAATTATGTGAAATAGTGACTCATTAGCGACGCAATAAACCAAAAAATTAGAAAAATTATTTTTAATTTAGCGATGCATTAATTGCATCATAATTATTTTAAATAAAATTAATTTTAATAAAGTATAAATAAGAGAAAAAATAATTACGATGCAACTCAGTGCGTCGTAATGTTTTTAAAAAATTTAATTATATTAAATAGCGACGCATTAGCGACGTAATAAACCAGAAAATTAGAAAAATTATTTTTAATTTAGCGATGCACTAATTGCATCATAATTATTTTAAATAAAATTAATATTTATAAAATATAATTATGAGAAAAAAATATTGCGACGCAACTCAGTGCATCATAATATTTTTAAAAAAATTAATTATGTTAAATAG